>CAUYON010143511.1:0-24880 GCA_963573935.1 Arctocebus calabarensis | reverse complement strand
AAAATTGGAGAAAATATATTATTATAAAGGGAAATTACAAACATATTTCACTTATAAATGAGGATACACTATCCTAAACAACATATTGCTGAATGTTCAACATAAGTTGAATTAAAAATTAATGTTTAAGTAATGTACTTTCTGTTTAAATACATCTTGTTTAATGCATGTATATCATTGATTCAGTAAATGTATACTCCCAGCCAACAGCATTATAAATCACTCCTGAGCAAAGATTATCTAACACATATATTTTCTCTGTAAGGCATATCACAGTCTTCTTGCACTTTGCAACACTACAGAGCACTTAAACATTATACCTGGGGACACTTTAAAGAGTGAAATCACTAAAAAAATGAAGGCACAAAATAAACCATGAAGAGAATAGACAGTCGTTTACAGTGTAAGAGCTAAAATAGGAAGGCAGAGCTTTGCCTTGTTCTGTCTTAGCTGGGAACAACTGAAATTTTTTGATGCTCTGTGGATGTCCATGAGAGACCCTGAAACCTCCCTGAGTATTGATTCAGGACTTCAAAGACGGTTTAGCGACTAAGTGGATTTGAAAATGTGAAGTTACTGAGATAGACAGATTGAAAAGGTAGGTAGGCAGACCAATTGATTAATGGATCTTAGATCTTTATAGATCTCCTACAAGAGGAAGGAGACATTTTACTGTTAAGACATGATTTTCAATGAAGCCATTGCAATCATTCCCAAAGAAATGCATGGTCCCCTTTACTGAGGTCAAATAAAATTTTGTTTGAGTTTTAGCTGTCCACTTCATCTTCTGTTTGTCTTTCCCTGTACTTCCCACATCAGTAGATTTTATTGCTTTCACACAAATTGAACATTTCTTTCAATAGCAACTTACTAAACATGTCAAAGCTGTTTTCTATCCACATATTAATTCTTCTCCCCAGCAGAGATCATTTTGTAGATGTGACCTAACTCGGGAGTGTAGATTGAAGATTTGGGAAAGCCATTAGCTTTTTGTCTACAACTCATTTGGTGGTGAGAGCTGGTCAAAATATGACAAAATACTTTCCTTGTTCTTTCTTGGTTCTCCCCGTAAAAAAACAAACAAACAAAAGATGTTTGAATAATGTCATCTTTAAGAAGAAGAGATCCATTGGTTTGGGATGGGATACTGAATGAGAATTGTAATTATGTGAAAGTCAAATGTGTCTGCTCATCTGTTTTTAATGGAACCTGGTACGTTTGGTAAGACATTTCACAAAGTGGTACTAACTGGAGGTACTGAAATGTGTTTCATTTTTGGAGCTTCATTTTGTGATCAGGTTATTTGTGACCATTTTTGAAAGACTACCCTTGAAGAGTTTTTCTCTTTCCATCCCTCCATTAACAACTCAGTTTCCTCTTGTGACAGTTAATTTTATGTGTCAGCATGCCTGGGTTAGGGGATACCCAGATAGCTGGTAAGGTATTCTTTCTAGCTATGTCTGTGAGGGTGTTTACAGAAGAAATTAGCATTTCAATCAATAACTTAATGAAGAAGTTACTGAGTTACAGCTTACTGATGTGGGCCAGCAACATCCAATCCACTGAGGGCTTAGAGAAACAATAAGGTGGAATAAATCTATATCCTCTCCCATTGGATTTACTTCCTTGGAGAATCTTGATATAACTCCTGTAAGCAAAACCAATTCTAACGTCACTTCATTTGTGAAAACACCTTGACTTTCCTAGCTGAAGCTGGTGGATCTCATCTCTGCGCTTCTCAGGCCTCTGGCTGTGTTTTCATCAAAGGTTTGACACCCTTGCCTGGAATTTTTGCATCTCTCTTTCTTCAGGTCCCCTGTAAGGCTGGAGCATCTTTCTACTTCATACTTCCAGCACCTAGAATATTTCCTGGCATAGAGTGATGCTTACTATTGTCAGAAATCTCCACCATCACCCCAGCTCTCCAGAACAAAGTTCTGGAACCATGAGCATGGTGAAAGTTAATGTCTGTCAGGAAAATGCGAGTTTTGATCTTTCCACCTTCTTTTAGGGATAGTTGTACTGACAATTTTTTTTTCTTTTGGTATGTCTGGCTTTCCATTGAGACAAACTTGGGATGATTTCTACCTCTGTCCATTATTAGTTGCAAATCTTTGAGCATCTTATTCAATTCTTTTGAGCCCCAGTTTCTTTATCTGTAAACTGAAGCTAGCAGTGCTTGTCTACAGTCCTATCTCTTCTTTCTCTTGGTAGAACCTCCCATCCTTCCATCAAGTGAAAGGTATTCACTTCCATAAAGTGATAGCTATTCAATTTCCCAGGGTCCTTTGCAACTAGGGGATGGGCTACTGGATTTGAAGTGAAGTTTTCTGGGGTGGGATACTGCTGGCAAATGTTTCCTTCCAAAATGAAAAGAGGTAGAAGGACACATCCCTCTTCTTTAATCAGACACTGTTGCATCTACCTGTGTCTGGGGCAGCCACCTAGGAAGTGTGAGGGAGGGAGGTCACTTCAAATATACTGAGGATGGTGGAGAGAGAGAGAATGAAAAGAACCTCATCATCAAGCCTTCTTGATACTGTTTCAGGATTCCTGAACAAACCTTGGCCCCACCATGGTTTCCAGGCTTCTTGTTATATGAATTAACAAATATTCTTACTAGCTGAACTAGCTTTTGTTGGATATACTATTACAAAATTCATCTTAGCTAATACAAATACTTTATGATGTTGTGGTAAAGAATGATGAAATAATAACTGTAAAGGAGCTGGCATAGAGTTGGTGATTAAAACATGGTTAATCATTACTATAAACATTATTTTTAATATGATCTGATGATGCCAGAAATATCAATGAATTTAAAAAACTAGTCACCTGGTAAAGCCAACATGTTCCATTACAAAAAAATAATTGTTATCAAGGCCAGGCATGCTATCCAGCACAGGGAAAATTTTCAATGTATTTTTTCTGTATTTTTTTTTGATGCTATGGAATGTATACTACAGATGAAAGAATATATATAAATATATGTAAGAAAGGAAACAAAAGATTGTCAATAACATTGATGGCATCTGTGAGAATTCCCCTCTCCCATCTCCCTCCTTTCCTACCTAAACTCGCTTGCAGAGAAACCAGTTTTTATTTTTATTTTGATTTTTGAGACAGACTTTCACGTTGTCAGCCTTGGTAGAGTGCCCTGGCATCACAGCTCACAGCAACCTCAAACTCCTAAGCTTAAGCGATTCTCTTGCCTCAGTCTCCTAAGTTGCTGGGACCACAGGCACCTGCCACAATGCCTGGCTATTTTTAAAGATGAGGTCTCACTCTGGCTCAGGCTAATCTCAAATGTGTGAGCTCAGGCAATCTATCTGCCTTGGCCTCCCAAGTGCTGGGATTACAGGTGTGAGCCCTGCCAGAAACCAGGTTTTAAAAGCTATTTTAACCAGTGGAAATCAATCTGGAAGACATAAATTTCTACCCGCTGGAAGTAAGGTATATAATTCTTCGTCCCATCACACTGGAACACTTTAAGAGGTACTTTTGGTACCTCTTACTCTATTGTTTGTTCAGAGTTTGAGATATTGACCTCTAAAATAAAATTTTAATATTCTCATTGACTAAAGGGTTTAGAGCTACTTTAGGAGATTCAGAACCATACTGAGACGAAGCCCCCAGCACAGAGCCACCTGCTAGCTCTGCTTTCCAGTTGGATGTTCCGAACCATACTGAGATGAAGCCACCAGCACAGAGCCACCTGCTAGCCCTGCTTTCCAGTTGGATGTTCAGAACCATACTGAGACGAAGCCACCAGCACAGAGCCACCTGCTAGCCCTGCTTTCCAGTTGGATGCAGCTGGTCTGTGAGCCGTGTGCTGAGGCTCTCCAGCCTCGCTCAGGACACGAACTGCACCCACACTGGACACTTATAGTTCCTTACTGGACATTTTCTAGCAACAGCCTAAATAGTTTTACTGCCTAAAATCTTCCCTTGAAAAAGAGATGAAATTAGGTATTTTTTTTTAATTTATTGGTTCAGGCTCATTGAGGGTACAAAGAATTAGGTTACACTTTGCTCTTGATAGGTAAAGTCCCTCTGATAACTGTGTCTCACCCCAAAGAGATATGCCAGACACTTACCCCCCCTCTCCCTGCCCCTCATTTCCCTGCCTTCCACCTTGAGCTGATTTGAGTTTTTTCTTACGTGGGTATGTATTAGATCATCTACTGACTTCATATTAGAATTGAGTACATTGGATTCTTGCTTCTCCATTCTTATGCCTCTTTACAAAGAAGAATGTGTTTCACCTCCATCCGGGTTGATACAAAAGATATTAAGTCTCCATCTTTTTTACTGGCTGAATAGTATTCCATGGTATACCTATACCACGGCTTATTAATCCATTCCTGGGTCCATGGGCATTTAGACTGTTTCCACACTTTCAGCAATTATAAATTGAGCTCTGACGAACAATCTAGTGCAAATGTCCTTATGATAAGAGGATGGTTTCTCTTCTGGGTAGATGCCTAGTAATGGGATTGCAGGATCAAATGGAAGGTTTCATTTAAGTTCTTTGAGGATTCTCCATGCTTCCTTCCAAAAAGGCTATATAAGTTTGCAGTCCCACCAGCAGTGTAAAAGTGTTCCCTTCTCTCCACATCCATGCCATCTGGAGCTTTGAGCTTTGTTATGTGGGTTATTCTCACTGGGGGTAGGTGATATCTCAGGGTGGTTTTGATCTGCATTTCTCTGATGATCAGGGACAATGAGTATTTTTTCAAATGATTGTTAGTCATTTGCCTGTCTTCCTCCGAGAAGGTTCTGTTCATATCTCTTGTCCAGTGGTAGATGGGATTGTTTGCTCCTTTTTTTGTTGATTAATTTGAGCTCTCTGTAGACTCTGGGTATTTGAGTTTTAAGAAACTTTATTTACTGCACGTGAAGGAGAATTGGTAAGTAAGGGAGTAACAAGGAGAGGGTTGCCTATTCAAATTGTCAGCACATGTGAAATATTTTCTTTGTAAAAATGTTAACATGGAAACTTTTACCTTCAGAGAATGCAAAGGTGGCGGTACCATGTAGAGTCCTGGAGGCTGTGCACTGTCTGAGCAGGTGTGCGGGGCTGGACAGTGGTTTACTGATAGTCATGGGCTCCGAGGCTCCGTCAGAGTTTGACTCTGGCACTGACTGATCAGTCATGGACTTTGGGCCAGTTTTCCATGGCTCAGTTTATAAAATGGGTTAATCACAGTACCTACCTCATAGAATAGTTGTGAGGACTCAATGACTTAAAAACACAAAGCATTCAGAGCAATGCCTGGCACAGAAATGATAAATTAAGCCAGAGATCCTTAGTGCAAAGGCAGAAATATTTGAATAACCACAAAAACTAAAACAAGCCATCTCAGAAGTTATATAAACCCTTAATTTTTCCCAGTTCACTTATTTTCTAAATTAACAACAGTTCAGAGGTTCTAGAAATGCTCCAAACCCCAAATCTGACTGAGCATAAGTAAATGTAAGTGTCCTGATAATGTACAAAAAAAAAGTTTACCTAGAAGTAAAATATGTTCAACATTTTGAGAAAGACATTTTCCCTTTTTAAAAATGTTATTTGATTACATCAAAACACCATACAACTTAAAATTTTTGTAGTGACCCAAACCAATTTTAACTCATTATCTGTAGATATCTGGATATTTTTCTCTTTGCAATCATTCTTTCATCTTTTTCAATATTTTTCTGTTGATAAAGCAAAAATACTATAAAATTTTCAATTTTGCAAAAACTTGTGGTTTTTGAAGTGGGCAAGCTAGTAAGATTCAAACTATCTAGAAAAAATTATTCCACCTAGCCAAGGATATGCTATTTTTGCCTTAAAAACATACTTGTAAGGAAAACAGACATCACATATTAATTTATCATATTCAAACACTAAGATTCAAAAATATTTTTAATAGTATATTGAGAAGGTAAGCTGCCTGAGATCCTCCTTTTGTGGAAGAAAGCAGAGAACAAATAAATAAAAACCTTGCTAATATCTCTCTTAGGTAGATAGTCCTCCAGCTTTGAGCTGATTTTTAGATTAGCATTCCAAAAAGCCACATTATTTAATTCTTTCTTTTATTGTCAAAGGATAGATATCTCAATTTTTCTGTATATCAGCTTGGGGTAATTGAATACGTTTTTCTACCCATTGATAAAGAAAAACTCTATAGAATTTAAACACATTTATATATTCTAAGTGATCATTTAGTCAAATGCAAAAGGAATAAGTTCCCATTCTTTCTTTATTATTTTTGATTCGGTTTGCATGATTTCAGGAACTAAATCTTAGTTTCTGTGGGTCCATGAGAGAGTAATAAATCATATGGAGTAAAACAATGCAGTCTGGTCAAAACAATTCTTAAAAATAAATCCTCATAATACAAGTTAAGAAACAGCTGATAAAAACAGATGTATCCTTTGTTTTGTATGAATCTCAAATTTTGCAACATGGCAAAAATTAAACATAAATTGGATTCAGTTCAACTCTGTGCATTTGGCACAGAGTAATTTTAGTGAAAACTGTCATAATTTTTAATTTATAAAGCTATTATGGCTTAGGTTTATTTCGGAGTAGAACTTACAATATTTTCCAGAAGAAGACGTTTGAATGAAATTAATTTGGATGTACAGTGGAAATCAGAGGATATGAGAGGTGGCTTACCTTTAAGTGATTTGAGAGAGTAATATAACCAAATAAGTTATGATTTTGGTTTGATTGATTTTTTTAAAGGACAGAAAACTGGACATGGTCTGTTATCAAAAAAATTTTAATTTAAAATATTTTTCCCCAAATAGAATCCCATGCGGTCACATTTGTGTTTAAAATACCCAAATCCCTCTCCATTTGCACCGAGGGTTTATTTCCCACATCTTTTCACTGCACTGATCCCCCTAAACTTGCAAATCTTAAAGCTTGTGGAAGTCTATCTAATTTGAGCTTCAAACATAGTATTATTTTGTGAATTGATAAAAGAGTTAAAGTTCTATAGTTTGGATTTACTCTCTAAAAACTAGGGGCTTGGGAACTTAGCCTCTTAAAGGTGAATCTTTTGTGTGGGCTCAAGGGACCCAGAACGAATTATACTGAGCCAGAATTTCTTCCCCCCTATCCGTGGTCCCCACATGTAAATGACTGCTCATTGATTATCCTGAACAATGAATCCACTATTTCTTTTGCTTCAATTAAACAAACTTTTTGAAAGACCACTGGGGACTTTAGCATTGAAAAATTCCTAGAGAGCTCAAAGAAGCAGCCCATCTTTAATTATATAATATCTATTTAGCAAATGTAGTGTAATGACTGAGTAAAAGGAAAAAGTAACCACAGGCCTTCTAGCCCAATTTTGAAGAAATAGGTTTGCTATGGGTCCAAAAAAGAAAGATAAGAAAGAAAGAGAAAAAAAGGAAGGGAGGAAGGAAGAAAGATCACATTTGAAGCTTTTGCCAGGAAAAAAAAGTCTGAGCTTTTTGCTCAATAGAGGAAGCAGCAGTATGGTAAGATTTAACTCAGATGAACTACACATCAGCTGGAATTGAACTTCCTATAATGTGCTCATTATATAACATGATTCACTCATTACATGATTAGATGCAGGATGCCGATCTTTACTTGTACCTACTTATTTTAAAAATAATAGCAAGGTTGATTTATTCATAGTAGTTGAGAGATACATCTCAAAACACATGTTAGACAGAGAAATTTGAGTATAATTTCATTATTTATAGGGAAGAACAGAATGGAAAAATGTACTTTGCAAAAATGTAAATCTGGCCTGTGATTTCTTTAGCTAAGAAAGTTTGATATCATTTCTCTGATAGCCACTAATCCTTCCAATACTTCCTTTTTTAGTTCTTGGATTTTGCCTTGAGTTAATTTATTTTTATTTTTTGCTTTGAGTTAATTTTTTTTAGCCTCAGAGCAACCGTGTTTTTATTGTGAACTACCATAATTGCTTTTTGGAAGTAAGCAGAGAATGCGTATGTGAATGCATGGATGAATGAATTGGAAGCTGATTTTAGCTAATAGGATGGGATCGTAAAGACACCCCTGGCTAGGATGCCCTCAAAAAAGAGTTAGAAGTACACTTGCCTGGAGGACAGAAACATTCCAAATTGCTTTCCTCTCACTGGTGAGCTCACTTTCATGTGAACAATGGAAAAAAGCTAAAACAGTTTAGGATTTTCAGATAGGGTGGTGTTGAGAACTTGGGTGGACCCACGGCTTAATCTCACCATTTCTCAATGGAACAGATGATTCTCTTCATTGTAACTATGATCCCCCTGGTATCCACGGTTCGGGATACGAAGATCCATGCATCTTGTCTTTGAAGTCTTTCTTGCCTTCTAGGGTGGTGGAGGTCAGAATTTTCTTTTTTGGGAAACATTTGTTAAACTTTTACTGTTCTCTTATCATACCCTAAGCCCTGCACTTTAACGCGTGTTTACTAATCATGAAGGAAAAGGATTTGGTAGCCCAACAGTGCTTTAGGGATGTGTAGCTGTTATAGAGCAGGCAGCTCTGGAAAGTGTTTTGGGTGGAGGAAGGAAGATGTATATTCATAGGGACCCTCATCACAGGGATGTTGCCTGCAGCTGAAGGCAGTTTGGCCTCTAAGCAGAAAGCAGTGGAAGGAAGAACCGGAGAGAAAATGTAAAGAAGTAGGAATTGAGTGGTTTCCAAAATCAACCACACTTAGGAAGTAAAGATCCCAGTAACGTGGGATAGTTAGGAAAGTTTATTTTCCACTTTCCAAGTGAACTGCTAGATATTCCCTCTAAGAATATCTATTGTTCTATATTCCATCTGTATCTGTATCTGAACTATCTATATCCCTAGACACATCACCTGGAAATCTCCTTAAATTTCAGATTCTGATTCAAGAAGATCAAGAAACATTACCCAGATCACTTCCATTTACTCATCCACAGTTTTGGGAACATTGTTTTCTCATTTTTCTCAAATTGAGTAATCTTAAATAGTAATAACTACTTACTTACTTTAGATTTATTTATTACTTAACAAGAAATAAACTGATATCAAGATATCCTTATATATTACTTCCATGTATTCAGGTAGTCATAGCAATCATTCTTGTTAATACTGCAAATTAGAATGTGTGAACTTTTTAGTGCGATAGTTCATTACCAATAAGCTGACACATTCATCTTTCCTTACTGAGCTTTAGTGTAGTCCACATAAACCAGTACCCAGTCCCTAATTCCTACTGACTACAACATAAATTCAGGTTTGAAGAAGGTCAAAATGTAAAGATCAACCCCAAATAGTATACTCACACTTTGCAACAAAATTCATTTACTTTCAATTGCTCTCTTCATATATTTTAAGAGTATAATCATAATACAACTTTATATCATAATGACAACATCTCTTTGTCAAATGCTGTAGGGAGTTTTCGGAATGCTTCCAGATCTTACTTGAACTACAAAAAATCTAGTGCCATTAAAAAAATGAAAACTTCTGCAATAGAAAAATCTTATACATATCCCCTATGATATTCTGTATGAAACCATTAATTAAAAACACTCTCCCCTTTCTGTAGGAGGGGAGATGAAGTGAGGAATTCTAAGAATGTTATACAGGAAGTGCCAACGAATCAAAATTTTTGCCCAGTGAAACATCATTTATAAATGAATGTAAAACAAAGCCCCTCTCCGCAGCAGGGGGGTTGAATCATATTTAACTTTGCTGTCCAGACAGTGCCTTGCACCTACCTAGCAAGTATGGGATAAACGTTCATAAGCTACATTGTAAGTGATATTTGATGCTTCTTGTTACTGTTTATACTGACATTGATAATTTTCATTGATTATTTATATTGAAATAAATGGGTATTGCAAATAAACATACGGGTGTATGACCACGTGTGTGTCTGTAAACATGTATCATGCATACATCTACATAGGTGGGAATGTGCAGACTCCCAGGGGTGTTCTATACCCAGTCAACCCTCAGGAGCAGTGATTCCTACATATTCATTCACAGACACATCACCGGGGATCTCATTAAATTGTAGTTTCTGATTCAAGTTTCTCAGTGGCACTTAATGCTGCTGGTCTAGGGACCATGCTTTGGACGCCACACAGGACACAGACCCACAAAACCCGAAGATCAGTAGCCACTGAGTAGCCACTGGTCGAGTAGCTGTTGTCTCGACCTCAACATCTGTAATTTCCTCGGCCCTCCTCAAACACAGTGTGTGAGGCATTAGATGCCAACTACCAGAAAACACACTTGATGTTTGGTCAAGTCCTAGTCACTACATAAGTTAGTATTGTGAGCCACCTGCTGTGAGCCCATTACTTGGATGGGTAGTAGCACAGGGTATGGTTCTCAGAGTCCTTATAAAGGATTGGTAATTTGTATTCTTGCACTAGATGAATGGAAAGCAGATCCAACCAGAAGACAGTCAGATGCTACACTCTGTGGTACAGGCACACCCTCTCAAATGTTCAGAGCAGGGCAGATCACAGGGGTTTGGGGAAGTCCCGGAAATGCCTTTGTCTTTGTCTTGGGTTGAGCTCCTCCAAAACAGACAGAAACTGACATGATTTAAGTGCAAGATGTTTATTTGGAAACTGCAGGAAACCAGTAGGGGAGCAGAGGAGTGAGAAAGAGAAGGGAAACAGCTCAGAGAGTAGCCTGAGAAACTCTGGGGAAAGTTGATCTCATTTGAGGATCAAGGGAGTTGGGGTGTTTATACACCAACTGTATCACTGGTTGAGGGCTGCTTGGGGGAGCCTTAATTCCTCACATATGTATCCTGCCATGTGTGTTAGCAGAATAAGCTACGAAGCTGGGGAAAATTATAAGGCAAAGAAATGTGATGCTGGTAGTTGGAAGTAGCTGGCTATAATTAAAGTGATTTAGGTCTGGGGGTCGTGGGCAGGGCAAGGGTTGCTGCTATAGTCTTAAAAGAACGGCAGGATTTGAGGTGAAATTAGCAACCTCTTTATCTTCAACTTACCTGCTGCCCATGTACCCCTGTCTTTTCTGGTGTGTCTGGGATTCGTTCACTTCTTAGGCTCACATCTGGAAAGGGAACACACTAAGGACAACTTCCTGCCTCGCTCAGGCACACACCTAATTCCCTTTTAGCTACCAGTGTAAGCACGTCAGAGGCCCCCTCTGCAAAGAGGAAGATTGGGTCTGTGGGACCAGGCTGATCCTGGAGGGAGACTGGTTGGGCGGACAGCCCCACACTGCTGCACTGTGGGACGGCGTGGGACAGCGAAGCTGCCCAGCTCACAGGGTCCTTTGTGGGTTTGTTCATTGTGCCCAAATTACAAGACATTGTTGAAAATTATTGCAATGTGTAACTTTTGAAACCATTATTTACTGCTCCTACATTTGAGAGTATTTGTGGGAACTGTTTGTCCTTTTACCAACTCTGGTTTCTTGGAGGGACATAGGATTACATTTACCAGCTCTAGTTTCTCGGAGGACATAGGATTACATTTACTTGTCTGCACTAGGAAGGGAAACAAATTACTCTTCCGGATCACCTGGGCACTGGTATGAATCAGTTTAGAGAGAAGGTGGAAAGCAGGAACTGTCTGTGGATGCATAAGGGGTTTTCACAATCTGGCCCCAGTCCGCCATCCAACCCCATCTCTCTGCCTCCCCGCCATTATTTGTTCTGTGTTCCAGGTGTTTGAATCCCTTCCTGGTTTCCAGAAGACCAAAGGCCTTTTCCCAGCTGACTGCCATTGAAAGTCATGTGACCTCTCCACGGCTCCCTTTCTCCTCTCCACCTGACATAATCTTGTCATCTAACAACCCACCTTACAACACGCTCCCAAACTCCCTACCCAGGGTTAATTCTTTCCTTCTTGGTCCAGTTCAAAATTCAGAAATAGCAAGCACAACACTAAATTCTAATTGTCCGTTTGTACATCTCCCTTGTCCCCAGTCACCGTGAACTCCTCTAGGGCAGGGGCCATGTCTTTCCCTCTGTGTGTCCCCATCAGCAACACTGGATCTTGAACCCAGAGAGACTTAGCAACTCAACCCTATGTCGCTGGTGGTGGGAGGATACGCAATACCAGCATCCTTATTTGAAAGTTGAGTACTCTTGAAATTTGTTTTTGTTTTCTTTGTACTTCGTGAGGAGTTTATTATCAGTATTATTTATAGCTAGCATATAACCTTTTTGCCATATATAAACAGAAAGCTATTTTCATTTAGAAAAAGATATTTCCCAATTGATGACAATTTTGTAGTATTTATTAAATCTCATCCACCTGGAACCAACCGAAGATTGAGAAAATGAATCCCCCAAGCCATTGAACCTATCAAAGTTTTAAAAAATTCATCATCTTGGGGAAATTGTGGTTTAAAGTCGCAGGTCCTTGGTCTTGTATAATGGCCCCATGTCCTTTAGTCTTGATTTGCAAGTTAAATGTGCAAATCATCCATCCAGCTCCCATTTCTCAGGATGTTATTCAACGTCAGGATGAGGACAGCGATACAGTTCTCTCAGTTGCCTTTATCATTCTTTTCCTTTTCCTCCTGAAAGTGTTTTTGTAGGCTTGCCGGATGTCACAGAAATGTGACCTGGGCAAGATGTGTGTCACTTCTTTACTTGAAAAGTCTCCATGACTCTGAGCCCAGAGAGGATGTAATAAATACATCCTGGTGCTTGGCCAGCATGTTCCAGCCAGTTAGAAAAACAGAGCAGAGGGCACAGGATTTAACACCCATGATGGCAGCGGCTGCAGTCAGGGGCACGCCATTTGATCTTCACAGGTGCAGGCTACTGGTCTTCAGCTAAGGAAAAACAAGCAGCCCCAGCATCCTTCCCTGTGCTATGAGATCATTTGCAAATGCCTTTTAAAGCATCTCATCTCTCTTTCTACCCCTAAATCTGCTGCCTTGGGGGTCTGGCACAATGGAGGGGACACAGAACATGGTGATGGGGTGTGTGCTGCATACTAGTTACTGCTTTCTAGTGAGCCAGTTCCTAAAGTAAGGATATTACACTTAGGAGCTAAAATTTGATATTAAACTAAAACTTGTTTTAGTTCATTTATTTGAGACTTAAATAGGTGGACAGACATGTGAATTCAAGTCTTGCCTCTCAAAAATACCAAAGCCATTCCTAATAGTCTATTCTGCATGTTGGCTCATGTTAGGAAAGAAGGCTACTAGAACTCTAATAAGGGGTCTGCAACTGCTTGCATGGCTGAGTCTAATGAGGGAAGACAATAATGAAAAAATAAAATCCTCTGAAATTGAAACAAACATTCTATTTCTGTCCTCCACGGACTGAAGGCACGTTAACCTGGCTTAGCTTAACTTAAACCCCTTCAGATTTAGTCAATGAGAGTTTAAAAAATACTGCAAACTTATTTGAGCTGTTTTTATAGGTAGGAAGGTGGAGACCTGGAAGCAATGTGCTTCCAGGGACCAAAGACAAAAAGACCTATTTTTAATTATATAATTTCATGAAATGGGGCTTAATGGTGTTTATTATTCTTACTCCCCTCAGGAATGATGTTATGTAATATAAAGATATACGTTCTACCCTGAGAAAAAAATTGACATACACCCATCGTTTTCTAAAAAAGAATGATACTTTTGGTTTTGGTGGCATCTCATTCCAATTCTATCTGTCCTGATTTTGATTTGTCCCACATATACCCGTCCATACAGCTGCTTTCCTTGAAGAAATAAGGACAACATGAGCCATTTGCCTAGTTGCTCTCTTTCCCAACCTCAGCCTGTCTCAGGCTGTACACACAAGGCAATGAGAAAGTCTTGAGTAACAATGAGTCCAGTATTAAAGTGCTGACATTTATTGAATAGCTACTATTTGCTAAACACTATTCTACATGGTTTAATTCATTAAATCCCCACAACACACCTACGAGGTGAACAATATTACTCTTCCATTTCATAGAAGAAACTAAATTGAAAGAGGCGATGGAACTTTCTGAAGGCCACATATGGTAGGTGGTGGAGTCTGGAGCACAACCACGGCAACCCGACTTTGAGGCCACACTCTGAGTCACCATGTCTCACCGGATGGATGCCCAACCATTAACCATTGCACAGACATATCCAACATGGTGATCCCGGCTCAGTTGACCAAGGTAAATACTCCTTCTTGGAGCCGTACTTCAGCCAGTTTGCAGCTGCTGATGCCTCATGCATGAAAAAAAACCTCTTCTCATGATGCACTTAGCTTCACTTTTCATCCAGGACCCATGACTATTGGATCCATGGATGGCCACATCTCATTGTATGTTTTCTGGATAGTGAGCCCATGCTCCCCTGTCTCATCTTTTACCTGCTTGGGATCAGAGATCCATTATGTAGATGTAGCTTTCATTACATTAATATTCCCTTCTCCTCTCTCTTAAGTTATAATTATGCCACCTAGCATAGGTAGCAGAGACATGATTGAATGAAAGTTCAAGTGAGAATTTGACTTTCAAATTCATAATTACCTGTCGCATTGAAGAGTCATTTATTCTTTTGGTCATGGGTAAATTCAGATGGATATAATGCAGTTCTTTCCTCTGGAAGTTCAGAGACTCATGGAAGATAAATAGACATGAACTTGAAAATTATACCATGGTGAAGTTAGTATGACATTTGAGGTACCACCGAAGTGCTCACATATGGGAGTACAGAGGGGGGTGGTGGGAGCGGGTGGTGAGTGACTTTGCCTAAGGGGACTAGGAAGAACTCACAGCTGGGTCAGGAAAAATAAGTAGAAGAGGGTAAAAACTGTCCAAACCGAATAGGCTGTGAAGATCATTACGTATGTCAGAGTAAGGTGTGTTCAGGGAAAGATGTCAAATCCTGAGTGGACACAATGTAGGGGCAGGAGCAGATTGGGAAGGTAATAGCTGGAGTTAGAGGGGAGGCTGCAGCCAAGCCAACGAGTCTGGCTCGTATCCCACAGGCAGCGGTCAAGCCTGCAGAAGACGTGGTGCAAGGGAGGCAGGATCCCAGTTGCATTTTTTCCTGTCTCATTGGCCTTCTCCAGCTATGCCAGTGGTTCTCAACCTTCCTAATGCTGGGACCCTGTGATACAATTCCTCATGTTGTGGTGCCCACCAACCATAACGTTATTTTCGTTGCTACTTAGTAACTGTAATTTTGCTACTGTTATGAATCGTGATGTAAATATCTGATATGCAGGATGTATTTAGGCGACCCCTGTGAAAGGGTTGTTTGACTGCCAAAGGGGTCGCAACCCACAGGTTGAGAACTGCTGAGCTAGGCAGATTATATTATATTTTTGATGTTATTGTTAGTTGAAATTCATCGAGCATTTATTTTATGCTGAGTGCTGTGCTAAGTGCTTTTTATTTTTATTTATTTATTGCAGTTTTTGGCCAGGGCCAGGTTTGAACCCGCCACCTCTAGTATATGGGGCCGGCACTCCACGCCTTTGATCCACAGGCGCCACCCCGGCTAAGTGCTTTAAATGAATTGTCTGGGTGTACGTTTGGGGAATAAACCCATAGGAGCCAGTATTAGGAAGTCATTTCTGCTTTTGTCTGAGAGGAGACCACTGCAATCTGCTTATTTAAAAAAGACAAACGAAGCCAGGCATTTTTGCTCCATTTAGGAAATAGCTGATAAAATACTATTTCTTATTTATAAATTTGCTACAGCTGAGCACATCATGGAACCGGAGTAAATCCCAGTATTACAAAGAACCGAGGTGACCTTGACTGGACAGAAAGGCGCACCTCAAGGGCAACAATTCATCAGTTGCTCCAGAAGTGACTTTCTCTTGGTCCTTCTAGTTGGATTCTCCATTCAACAGATGTGCTTGGATGCCACCACTTAACCTGGAAATGGTCTTTCAGTGGTCAAGGCCTCCCATAGTGACACAAACCCTATATGGTTATTAAAATGGCTCCATTTAAGTTGGGCAAAAAAGATCCTTGAGTTAATTTGGAAGACTGAGAAAAATAAGAATCTGTAGAATTTTATCTTTTGTTTTACATATACAACTCTGGGTGTAATACAGATGGAAAAATTGTGATGCTGCTATCAAGCTGTTGAAAACAGTTTGCCCACCCAGATGGGCCATGATTTGAAAGACAGGCACACCCGGTGGTGGGTTCCCAATAAACAGCCCTGCAGTTCTTACACCTGGCTCCATGCACACACAGAAGGTGAGGCATAAGCCAATTAACAGCTAGTGTGACCTCCTGGCTATCTCGGGTCCATGACTGCATGCCCTGAGGAGCCCCCCTTTTTCTTCTTAAAGATAAAACCATGGAGTTTGCTAGAAGCCAGGAAACAAGGGAGGGATCTAACAGTAGGCTCCAATCAGTCACAGATTGTACATTTCAAAAGTCAGAGCATCTCAGTTTTCTGCATTTCAAAACCCTTTAAATCCTGGCTACAAAATTATCTGATACTCTGAATCCCTGAAAACAACTGCAAGTTTACTTTGGTGTCAAAGAGAAGAATGTCAAACCAATTTTTAGAGAAGGTTAGAATAGGATGAGAGAGAGGACCCTCAAGCCAAATGTCACTAGGGTTCTGCAGCTGTCTTATCCAAAACACCAGGACATTCCCAAGTATCATACAGTCCCAATATCTTTCCATAGGTCCATCTCTGCACATAGAAAGTGCTGGTCCTTTTATAGGGCATGGTTTACACAGTTCTGTCTTTACTGTAATCTCTTTCTGACTTCTACTGTCAGGCCTACTTTGTGACCTTTCTTTCTGGAAAGAGGCTGGGTGGAAATATATATATATATATACATGCACACATTTTGCCTATGGGTTTTGATCATTAGGACTATTGTTCTACAAGATTTTATTCAGAAAGTTGAAAAAACTCACTCAAATTAAGCAGTTACTAGTTGCTTAGACATCTGAACTTTAGAATTTCTTAAAAGTAGAAGGGCTTCCTCATGGTAGTATTTTAGGCATTCAAAGGGAACAAGAAGGGGCATTACTTCTCAGAAAAATAGCCTACCTGACATCTATAGGTACTTTCATTAGACTAATGTTAAGTAAAATGAAATAATAGAATCAAAGAATATCAGCAACATTGAAATGCCTTGACCAGCAGCAAAGAGACTGTCGAGTGTCCCACCTCATTTGTGTGCCCTTCTCCTTGGGGACTTGAGCATGTGGCCACCTGAATCCAGATGACATGGCCCCACCCCCCTGTGGCCAGACATGGTCATATTAACCTTTGTTCTATTTAGCCAATGGGAGGCAAAGAGGGGCAGTGTTTGTCTGAAAGAGTTCTTCTCCCCTTTCCCCTTCTTGTTGGCTGAAGTTCTGTCGTGACAGGTGGAGACAGTGCCATCTTGGACCGTGAGTTGGAAGCTCTCAGGGGTGCTCAAGGGGAGAAGAGCAACAAGCCTGGTCTCTGAAACATGGCGCTGCACACTGGCTGACCTGTACACACACAGGTCTTTATGTGTGAGGGAAATGGAGGGCCATTTCTGGATAAGTCACTCTTGTTTTGGATTTTGGGTTACTCTCAGCCAAACCTACTCTACTGATATACCAGAAGTCTAGAAAATTGTTAAATTGATTAGCAATGGTTTGATGGAAGAGGACAGGATGGGTAATGAGCATGGGCTGGTTCTAAATCTAAGACAGAAAACACTTTAAGCATTTTCTACTGAAAATTTCCAAATGCTGACTCGTACATAGCTGCATCAGAATTACTCTGGCAGAGATTTCCATAAATCCAGACTCCTGGTTTCCTCTCCTGGAGATTTTGATTTCAAAGGTATCCTGCGTGGTCCAAGACACTTAAAAGCTTTATCTAGATATATTTGCTAATTATTTGATCCATGTTGTTCTTGGCTGGGAGTGGGGGTAAAAAGTGGGAGAATTGAACCATGAGAAATTTTTGTGTGCGTGTGCTGGGAGGAAAACAAACAAACAAATTTGAATTCAGAAATAATTTAATCCTCAGGCTATTTGGATCCCCCTTTCCTTACCCCTGTGCCCACCAATAGTCTCCAGAGTATCTAGTGTGGCCAAACAGACCTTCCAACCTAACCTCAGTCAGACAAACCTATAGTGACACAATTGCATGTTGTGAGATTACACGTGGCAAGTGTTTTGAACTTTTTGTTTTTTGCATCTTATGTTTTCCATGGGAAGTTTAGTCTACTCCAATGTGTATTACTACATCTAAATGAATCATAAATGTATTTGTCACAAAAATAACTACTCTTAAAGTGCAGAAAGGATATACTTTAAAGATTCCAGGGCCTCACACCTCAGAAGTTGGGCTTTTTGGTCCTTGCAAAGATCTGTAAGGTCAGCAGATTCAGTTAAACAGCTGTCGACTGAAGTTGGCCTAATAACACTTGGGCATACCAGTGTCCCCAGCCTGGCAACAAAGGTGACAGGCAGGGTAAAGTACCAGGAAGGCAGAGTGTGGCAGGTGTGAGTCATTCCCATGGGATTATACTAAGCAGCACGTCCGCACCAAAGAAATTCCCTTTCAAGATCCGCCCTCGTGATGACACGTGCAGACTGGGGAGCTCGGTTCTCCTGCCATCTTCCGGGCAGGCCGAGGACAAAGAGCCTCTGTCAGTCACAGGACTCTTCACAACTCTCAGCAAAAGTAAAATAAAATAGCACCAAAGATACATAATCTGAAACTGAATGCCAAGGATACCAAAGATTCATTATCACTTGATCACTAACTAACAGCCTGAGTCTGGGTATGTCACACAGCTTTCTGTTTTAAATTCTGTCTTCAGAATCAATGAGTTGAACTTGAGGAATAATGAAATTACTTTTCAAAGTTGCACAATTTTATATTATTTATTTAATAGCTGATTATGTTTTTTGTAGGTGGGTTAAGAGAAATCTTCTCTTTATCAATTATATATTTGATTTTATTTTCAAAAGATTAAAAATCTTAAATTCTAATATGTAGTTATCATTATATAAAATTATTGGAGGCATGCATATGTCTTCAGAACCTGAATTTCTGAAAACGTCACCTAATCCCCATAAACTCTGATGGCATCCTGGTGTCCCCATTGAAAGATTTATTGTGCAAATATTTAGACTAGTACTTTTAAACAATCCAGAATGTTTATTTCACTGTCCCAAATAATATTATCCAGTGGGCTCAACCCATACAGAACCCAGGCCCATAGTAGGAAAGCCGTGGTTGCTCATTCATGAGTAGTTTCTGAAATGTAGTTCTGTGCTTCCTAAGGGTCTCCTAAGTTAAGAGAAACTGCAACCAGAAATGACATAAAGCTCTTTTACTGGCTGCTGTTATTACACAACGGTCTTGCTCTTCCCCTTTTAACTCCCCTCCTTCCTCAACTACCATGCTGGCAATAAAATCCTCACTTCCCAATCCTTCCACATAACCCTTCTACCTTGACCCAAAGGATCCCGCCCATGCAAAAGCATTGAAAGGACAAGAAGAATTCCAGAACTCAGAGAGCTTCATTGGATTGAGTAGGAATGGAATTCAGGGAAATAGAAAGATCCAGGCCAAACTTACTTCATCCACATGCCCAACAGCTCCATAGATCCTTGCAATTTGTCCGATGAGGTAGGGGAATCGCTCACCAATCTCTTTCAGCATTGGAAGAAAACCGTTCAAAGCCACTGGTTCGTAGCCAGCTATCTCTATGAGAGTGTTTAAGATGATGTCATTATAGGTTGAATCCTTCAAATGTTCAATGAGGAAAGGAATACACTTCTGAACTGCCTACAAAAAGAGAGAAGAGCAGAGAGAGGAAACAATGAGAAAAGTTAATGAAAGTTAATTAAATCAGAATTCATCTTGAAAGCAAACTTTTTTATATGAAACCTGAACTCAAAATATTCCAGTGGTGTTACCCTCACTAGAACTTAAGGAAATATCTCAAGTTTGGGACTTAAAATTTATAATAAAATCTTCAGGGATTATAGTTTCTTTTTATTTTAATCTTTGCCCTGCTGTGGAAGAGTGAAGTTTACAAAATGCTTTAATGCTAGTATTCATAAATCGCATTTTGGTGTGTGTGTCCTTAACAAGAATGCTACATTTCCTGCAGCACCATGAAAGCTGCAATGGAAAGGACACTGTAAGTATGCAAGAGATCCTTGCCGATTGTACTCAAAGCTTTCGGGTTGAAGAAATATGTTTAGAAATGTTTAATAATAACAATAAGAAAGCAGGGCGGCACCTGTGGCTCCGGGGGTAGGGCACCTGCCCCATATACCAAGGGTGGTGGATTCAAACCTGGCCCGGGCAAAATTGAAACAAAAAATAGCCAGGCATTGCGGTGGGCACCTGTAGTCCCAGGTACTTGGGAGGCCGGGGCAAGAGAATCTCCTAAGCCCAGAAGTTGGAGGTTGCTGTGAGCTGTGACGCCAGAGCACTCTACCGAGGGTGACAGGGTGAGACTCTGTCTCAAAAAAAAAAAAAGAAAGAAAGCAGACAAGATCTCCCACATTTTCTTCAATTTTTCCTTTTGATCATGAAAATGCTAATAAGATAAAATTATTATAGCAAAATGATTTTCACCTTACTCCCACTATTTATTACTTTATCTTGATTCTTTATGTTTTTATGAATGCAAAGATGAAGTAATTCATATTCAAAGATGTTAACTCTTCTGTGGAATGAAATCACTATGTTAATACTCAGATATGTTACATACTGACCATTTAAAGAATTGATTTTTTTTTTGATAAAAGACTCATAAAGAGAAAACTGTGGAAAATTAAACAGTAAAAGTAGAAAAGATTTGCTCATCCATTTCTACTACACTTATTTTTTTTATTGTTGGTTTTTTTTTTTTTATTTGTTATGTCTTTGGTGAGGAATAATTCAAATGTAGTGTCAGTATTAAAGGTGAATCTGAGCCCAGCTCTCTCAGTCTTCCCAAAGCTGAACATCTTATAATCCACTCCCTGCCAAAAACCTGCTTCTCTTACCACTCCCTCTGGACCCAAGTGTCTCCTTCATGGCTACTTAAGCCACAAATCTGGGAATCAGTCTCTGCTATGTTTGTCCCCTACCAGCACCCATACATGAACAATCACCAGTCCTGTTGATTCCACCACCCAAGAATCCCACACATCTGTCCACTCCCCTCCATTTCTACTCATCTGCCTATCCACAAATATCGACAAGTCCTTCCTATTTGCAAGGCACTGTTTAGAAGGTGGGGATACAGCTACTGAATGTGACAAGATTGCATCATGGAACAATTCACTGTCTGGTAAAGGAGACATTCAGTAAAATAGTTGCATCAGAAATGCACAGTTAAAAATTTCAATACATACCATGTAAGGAAAACTAGAGGGCTCTATAAGAGATGGTCTCAGGGCCCTAATTTAGGCTGGTCAGGGAAGCCTCTCTCAGGGGACATGAAGTGGATGCCCCAGGCATCCAGCACGTAGGTTATTCCAACAGGCTTCTAACGGGTCTTCCCACCTTCATCTTGCCTTCCCTGACCCTTCTCTGTCTGTGGCCACAGTGGTGCCCCTTCTCTTCTTAAAACCCTTCAGTCACTTGCCCTTCTCAAGCCAGAAGCTCATCTTACCTTTTGTGACCTGACTCCTGCCCTCTTCCTACACTCAACCCCTCACCTACCCTCCCCCTCTGATCCCCCCACTTGTCACACGTCAACAATGCTGAATTCTTTAAACATTTTCTTGTTCTGTTACATTTTCTCTTGCATTTGGGATTTAGCTCATGTGATTCACTTTGCCTAGAATTCTTATTTCCCCTGTTTGGCTGGAGTAACTCCTAATTATTCTTGAGCCTCAGATGAATTAATTAAAAAGCCATTCTCAATTCCTCTCCTCTTCCCTCTCAGGCTAGTGGCTCTGAGCAGGTCCTTCTCCTGTTTCCTTTTCCCTGTCTGGATGTCTGTTGTTCAGCCTGAATTGAAATCCGCAAGGTCAATCCTCATGTCTGTTCTGCACACCACTGTATGCCCAGTGCCTACCAGACAGCCTGGCCAGAAGGTGAATTAATGAGTATTTGAGAAACAAATGAAAGGAACAAAAATCTAAATGATTTTACAGGGAAGCATTTGAATAACATACCTCCCACACCCCATCGTAGTTGAAGAGTTGTACAGGATGTTTAAACATACACACTGTCGTGTGTCCTATACAGCTTGACTAGCAGGGATGTAAAAGAAAGTTTAGAAATAACTAAAATTCCGCCACATAGAGATTCAGACTTTATATTCCTATGTAGTACTGTTGCAGGAAATAACAGGGCTTGTTTCTGGTGAGTGGCAAATATAAATGACCAGTTCTGTAAATACTTCCATGCACTTGGGAGTGATCCTATGTCCTCAGGAGAAGCTGAGAGAGGCCCCTGGCACATACAGTGAAGTGTCAGCCAGCTGCTCTGGGTCAGGGCAACAGCCTTAACCTGAATGTTTTAGAATGGAAAATGCTTATACAGTTCCTTCCCCACTCTGAAACATTCCATTTCCTAGCCCTTACTCTTCAGGTCCTATTTCTGGAACACCCAGTCCTCTGTGACATACACTTCTAGTCATGCCAATTTTGTTTTTTAGTTTAACCTTCAGCCATACATCCCAAACCACACAGCATGTATTTTACCTGTCACTCCACACTCTATAAAGAACCAAGAAAGGAAAGGTAAGGAGGGGAGAGGAGAGGAGAGGGCGGGGAGGGGATAGGCAGGGAGGGGAAGGGCGAAAAGGGGAGGGGAGGGGGGAAGGATGGGGTCAGCAACCAATCCAGAAAGCAAGAACTACAATGTGAGGGTGTTCAGCACGCCTCCTGGGTGAAGGGCTCAACTACAACTTGAACTTTAGAATTAAAAATAATGTAACCTAAAAATTTGTACCTTCCTATTAATTAGAGATTAAAGAAAAAGAAAGCAAGAAAGCTCACTCATTCAGGGCAAATACCTGCTCTTGAACACAGTTTAATCCATACAAAGAGCAAAGAGAAGCCCTGAATAAGGTAAAGGAAGTAATAACAATTTTACAAATTAAACAAAAATACTCTGAATTGTTACTAGCCCAAAGTTTGTGAGGATGGTGATAGAAAAGACAGATATTTCTTGGAGCTTCTCACACACAGGAAAGGAAGTGGTGCTTTCGGCTTTAGACAGATTGTTCTTAGATGAGAAGGAATTTTATTTTCCAAACACAGGGCATTTCCTTAGGCTGGTGTATTTGGAGCTGCCTCACTGGGATCTGGCTTTGTGTCCCAGGGAGAGCCTTGTTTCTGCTGAGAGCACAGCAGCCACAGAGACAACCCAGATGGCTGGCAGACAGCAGCCGATATGGCCTCTGTTCAGGCGTAAACCCCACCCTGAGCCCTGCTGGAACACCTGCCACACCAGCCTCCTTCCTCACTGCCAGAGGAGTCATCATCCCCAAAGCCCCATCTGATCACCCCAGGTTTCTCTTAGAGACTTTCAAAGATTTTTATGCGTGGAATCCCAATGCCACGTTATTCTGGGGTCTTCAGTGACTGGCCTATGTACTGTCCCCTCCTCTGTGACCCAGCTGCGTGGCATTGACCAACTACAGTGGCTTGAACGTGGACAGAAATCTCATGCTTTATAACCTGATCTCAGGTATCTCTGCTTCTGGGAAGCCTTCCCCCCAGCCCATCCTAACACATGCAGGACTTGGGCAATAGTACAAGCAGAGGCCCCCACACCACACACACACACACACACACACACAAACACACACAAAATTATTTAGCCTCTCTGTAAGATGTCTACCCTCTTACTCGACAAAAGGACCTTTGTAACAATCTGCAATGCTTAACTCAAATTCAGAAATTTGGGCCTTAGAAGTGGGGTAGAGGGAATGGAGAGGGATGCTCTCTGGCCCTCAGCCCTTTCCCCACCCCTGAATTTGCCCTGCACATGATCACCCAGCCCATACACACACGCTCATCCAGGCCACTCAGGAATATGGGCCAGTTGTTGGAATAGCTTGTCCCGGGAAAGTGGACACAGGGACTAGGCCTCTGCAAGCTTGGAAGTTGGTGGAGGTGCCTAGCAAAGGAACTCCAAGGTCCCGGGAGCCTGAACTCAGTAAGCAGGCAAAGGGGTGAATTGGAACGAGGGGCACAGGTGGAGGAAGCCAGGACAGAATCCTCTAAAGTAAGTCGCTCAAGGCAACGTCTCAGCCTTGATGCCTCTGGTTTTTCCTGAGCAGAATTAGTCTCTTCCTCGTCTGTGCTCCTACAGCAGACTGTTCACAGGTTTAAGATTTTGTCACTGAAGTCTTATGAATACAGAACCCACAGAAAAACAGTGCCACAACTTAACTGGTAGCAAATGACATTTGACTTCTTATGTATGGAATAAAAGATAGAGTATACACACACACATACATTTTCTCTTTCTACTGGTCATCAGGCCAGACTTTCTCTTTTAATTAGTTTAGTTAGCATTAGGACTCTCTCCTCCAGGGACCAGATCACAAAGCAGCCCCTCTGGGTCTGCACATCGTCAGTGGAAGGCTGTCCTTGCCTCTTTCTGTCTCCCGTGGTTGTGTGCTTGGGGATAATACGAGATGAGCTCATACACATTACTACATTCTGTTCCTTTTGTTGGCTGCATCACAGCATAGTTACAGCAGCCAAGAGTACAAACTTGATGCCCTTAAAGGCCGCTTAGAAAATTGACCACCCACGGCTCGGCGCCTGTGGCTCAAAGGGCTAAGGCGCCAGCCACGTACACCTGAGCTCGTGGGTTCTAATCCAGCCTAGACCTGCCAAACAACAATGGTGGCTGCAACCAAAAAATGGCCGGGCATTGTGGTGGGCACCTGTAGTCCCAGCTACTTGGGAGGCGGAGGCAGGAGACTCGCTTGAGCCCAGGAATTGGAGGTTGCTGTGAGCTGTGATGCCACGGCACTCCTCCCAGGGTGA
>CAUYON010143509.1:0-27926 GCA_963573935.1 Arctocebus calabarensis | reverse complement strand
AGTTCAGAGTGTCTTAGTAGGGTGGATTTACCTTAGATTTTTTTTCTGGTGGAGAAACAAGTTGCAGATAGGGTGACTTATGGTTTGGATTCTATTGCAAGCAGGGAAGTCTCAGTCATCTAAACAGGAAAGGATTTTTTTATGTGCTTAGTTGGTTTCAAGGGGGACAAACACTTCTAAGCTTAACTAATCAATCAGGAAATAAAAGACAGGACATTGAAGAACACATTGGAGGGTTTGCCTTGTCAGCAGGTTCAGGCAAAGTGGGGAAGGTCTGTGTTTGTCCTTCTCAGCTCACTCCTTCTGGGGGAAGCAACCACCATATTGACACTCAAACAGCCCTGTGAAGAAATCTTTGCTTGAGATGGTCACGTATAAAGACACGGATGTGGAGAGGAGCTGACTTGCTAGCACAGGGGTGGGGAACCTTGCATGGTGGAGGGCTGAATTAATTTAGCTGTAATCAAATAAGGCCACAAGAAACATCAATTTGGGCAGCGCCTGTGACTCAGAGGAGTAGGGCACCAGCCCCATATACTGGAGATGGTGGGTTCAAACCCGGACCTGGCCAAAAACTGGAAAAAAAAACCCATCTATTAGATATACTTAAAAATGTATGTTATTTTGTAAAAATTTAACTACTGTGTATTGAGTAATTTCAGAAAATGAAAACTAATTGTTAGTTTTAAAGTTAACTAGTCTTTTAATGACTTTGTTGAGTCTGCTTTTTGTTGGAAAGTATTTGAATATTTGATTGCAGCATGGAGGTTTTCAGTTTCAGTTGATCCTCTAGATGAGTATCAGTCATTTGTGACTTCAGGGTGTCTTGATTTGTGTTAGGTGGGAGAATGGAGATTTGCAGCACTAAGTGGTTGAAAAGCAAGAAAGCATTTTTTTTGGCATGTTACTGAAGGCATGGGTATTTTACTGCCTTCTTCCATATTTCAGTTGGATCCTTCTTCACGTCAAACAATGGATTTAAAATGTCATCTGATGAGAGCTCAATCAATTCCATCTGTAGTTCTTTAGGTGCCTTGGTGATATCAACTAGGCGAGGATGAAATGCTAATTTGAGTGTGATGTCATGATTCTCAAACTCAGTGAACTTTCCATTGTATTTACCAATTAATAGGTCTATAACAGCTGCGTATTCTTCAACTGATTCACATACATCATCCTTCTCATCCATGCTCTTTGCTAACTAAGGAAAATGTTCATCTGATATTTCCTTTTGAAGAAGTAGATAATAGATACCTTTTCTTAAAATGCTTGGATTTTTTTTTTTTTTTTTTTTTACCACATAGACTTTGTTTTACTTTGCAAAGAAATACACAAGTCAAGTGGTGCCTGTAGCTCAGTGAGTAGGGTGCCAGCCCCATATACCAAGGGTGGCAGGTTCAAACCTGACCCCAGCCAAACTGCAACAATAACGACAAAAAATAGCTGGGCATTGGGGTGGGTGCCTGTAGTCCCAGCTACTCGGGAGGCTGAGGCAAGAGAAATCACCCAAGCCCAAGAGCTAGAGGTTGCTTTGAGCTATAACGCTAAGTTACTCTACCGAAGATGATAAAGTAAGACTGTCTCTAAAAAAAAAAAAAAAGAAATACTGAAGTCATTTCAATTTGACATGATATTATGCAGACATATGCATTCCTGCATTCCTATAGAATCTTCTTTCAATAATTCATATTGCTGGCTCGGTGCCTGTGGCTCAATGGGCTAAGGCGCTAGCCACGTACACCTGAGCTGGCAGGTTCGAATCCAGCCCGGGGCCCGCCAAACAACAATGACAGCTGCAACCAAAAAATGGCCGGGTGTTATGGCGGGCACCTGTAATCCCAGCTACTTGGGAGGCAGAGGCAGGAGACTCACCTGAGCCCAGGAATTGGAGGTTGCTGTGAGCTGTGATGCCAAGGCACTCTATCCAGGGTGACAGCTTGAGGCTCTGTCTCAAAAAAAAATAAAAATAAAAATAATTCATATTGCTGATTTTTTCTTCATAAAATTTAATTATCTATTCTCACACAGATAAAATTTCGGCTAATATCTGTCCCTATAATAGCCAACACACTTTAGAATGATACAGCCAATCCACACTGAATATCTCATCCTTCAAATTAAGCATTTTTAGAAGTTGACAATGCCCTGTTGCATTTGCATTATAGTTAACAATACTTATAACTCATTGCAAAGTGCCACTTAAAATAGTAGCTTCAACAGAGAGATTTTGCTGATGCAAGAAACAATGAGAAGAAATGAGAGCATCTGGATCTGTTAACAGTTTTTGGTTTTTGTTTTTGTTTTTTTAATCTGTGCAATGAACCCTTCATGTTTTCCTTTCATGGATGGTGCACCATCTGTACGTATACTCACTAAATTTAGCAAATTCAGTCCAACTTCATGACATTTATCTTGAAAGTTGTTGACGATATCCATTCCCCATGTTCTGTTTACAAGAGAGCCCAAAACAGATAACTCTTCATAGCAAAGAAAATCTTCTGTTATGACCAGAATGAAATATAAAACCAAGGTCAAGTTAGTAGTATTAGATGATTCATCCAAAGCACTTGAATAGTATATATTTTCCTTTTGAAGTAGCACATGAAGTTGTTCTGGTAAGTTGAAGGCTAATTCATGCTGTCAATCAGTTATGGTTCTCCTTGAAAGACACAAATGTTTGTAATTCAAAATTTTATAGAGGTCTAAGCCTCCTACAACTTCAACAATGCATTCTTTCACAATTTCTGCATCACTGAATGGCTGCTTTTTTCCCCCCAAACACATAAGCTACTTTCTAAGTTGTTTCACTGTCATTATTTCCAGGGCTTACTGTTGCTAGGAAGAATTGTCTTTGCTTTTGCTTTTCATCTTTTAATTTCTGCAATACAACCTTTGCACCTCTCCCTCTAATTTACAAAGTTTGTGGTCCTTATGAGTATTATAATGCTCATGAGCATTGAATTTCTTTAATGTTAATATTGCAGTAGCACAAGTCAAGCAAATCTTATCTTTAGCTGAAACAAGATAATACTGCAATTCCAAGTCCTCATTTAAAAATCTGTTTCGGAATGGCGGGGCGTTGTGGCGGGCTCCTGTAGTCCCAGCTACTTGGGAGGCAGAGGCAGGAGACTCGCTTGAGCCCAGGAATTGGAGGTTGCTGTGAGCTGTGGTGCCACAACACTCTACCCAGGGCGACAGCTTGAGGCTCTGTCTCAAAAAAAAAAAATCTGGGCTCGGCGCCTGTGGCTTAACGGGCTAAGGCGCCAGCCAGGTATACCTGAGCTGGTGGGTTCGAATCCAGCCCGGGCCTGCCAAACAACGATGATGGCTGCAACCAAAAAAAGGGCCGGGCATTGTGGCGGGCACCTGTGGTCCCAGCTACTTGGGAGGCAGAAGCAAGAGACTCGCTTGAGCCCAGGAATTGGAGGTTGCTGTGAGTTGTGATGCCACGGCACTCTATCCAGGGTGACAGCTTGAGGCTCTGTCTCAACAACAACAACAACAACAAAAATCTGTTTTGAGGGGCAGTGCCTGTAGCTCAGTGAAAAGGGCGCTGGCCCCATATACCGAAGGTGGCGGGTTCAAACCCAGCCCCTGCCAAGTTGCAATAAAAAAATAGCCAGGCATTGTGGCAGGCACCTGTGGTCCTAGCTACTTGGGAGGCTGAGGCAAGAGAATAGCCTAAGCCCAAGAGCTGGAGGTTGCTGTGAGCTGTGATGCCACAGCACTCTACCAAGGGTGACAAAGTGAGACTCTATCTCTTAAAAAAAAAAAAAAATCTGTGTTGGGGCTAGACATGGTGGCTTATGCCTATAATCCTAGCACTCTGGCAGGCCAAGGCAGGTGGATTGCTTGAGCTCAGGAATTTGAGACCAGCCAGAGCAAGGGCAAGACGCAGTCTCTAAAAACTAGACAGATGTTATGGCAGATGGCTGTAGTCCCAGCTACTCAGGAGACTGAGGAAAGAGGATTGCTTGAGCCCAGGAGTTGGAGGTTGCTGTCAGCTATGTTGTGCTAGCACTCTACTGAGAGCAACATAGTGAGACTCTGTCAAAAAACAAAACAAAACATAAAAACCTGTTTTCTACCTTCTCTTGGCCTTTTTTGACAAGCTGAGCTGTTAAGTAGAATTAAAAAACACTGTAGAGCTGTGCTACTATTCACACATTCCACTTCAAACAGAAAGACAATGCACCGTTGTCAAAAGCTGATAACAGACTGGTGGACTCAACCTCCATAAACTTTTGCCACCCAGCCTCATGCAGTAGTGGTGCCAGCCAGTCAGGGGAAGTTAGAATTAAATCATGAGTGTAGGCTTGGCCCCTAGGGCTCAGTGAGTAAGGCGCCAGCCACATACACCAAAGCTGGTGGCTTCAAGCTCAGCCCGGGCCTGCTAGAAAGCAATCACAAAAGCAACCAAAAAAAAAAAAAAAAAAAAAAAAGCTGAGTGTTGTGAGACTGAGGGGGATTGAGGCAAGAGAATCACTTAAGCCCAAGAGTTTGAGGTTGCTGTGAGCTGTGTTGCCACGGCACTCTACCAAGTGCAACGTAGTGAGACTCTGTCTCAAAAAAAAAAAAAATCATGAGTGTAGCAGTTGTCAATTTAGCACATTTGGCTTACTAATGTTCTTTTTTTTTTTTTTCTTTGCAGTTTTTGGCTGGGGCTGGGTTTGAACCCACCACCTCTGGTATATGGGACCCGGCACCCTAATCCTTTACTAATGTTCTAATTGTGCTGCTCAATCTGAGAGGATTATTTTGTTGATTATTCTCTGGTATTTTATTTTATTTTATTTTTTAGAGACAGAGTCTCATTTTGTCACCCTTGGTAGAGTGCTTTGATATCCAGCAACCTCCGGCTCTTGGGCTTAGGCGATTCCCTTACCTCAGCCTCCCGAGTAGCTGAGACCACAGGCACCCACTGCAACACCCGGCTATTTTTTGTTGCAGTTTGGCCGGGGCTGGGTTTGAACCTGCCACCCTTGGTATATGGGGCCGGTGCCCTACTCACTGAGCCACAGGTGCTGCCCTATTCTCTGGTATTTTAAATGCAGTCATTTAAAAAATAAAATAAAAATATAAAAGATGAACAAAGATGTATTGATAAAAATGATAGTCATTATCTCAAGAATGGAATAAAAAGTATCCAATGTACTCAGCCCTACTATGAAGCTAATTTAAAGGTTTCATATGAATAACACAACTATAGCACAAGAATATGGGAAGGGAGGGGAGGGGGGAGGTTGGGGTCGAGGGAAGGTAATTGGTGGGGGCACACCTGTGGTGCATCTTAGAAGGGTACAGGGGAAACTTACTAAATGCAGAATACAAATGTCTTCATACAATAACTAAGAAAATGCCATGAAGGGTATGTTAAACAGTTTGATGAAAACATGTCAGATTGTTTATGAAACCAGTACATTGTACCCCTTGATTGCACTAAAGTACATAGCTATGATTTAATTAAAAAAAAAAGTTTTACTGGAAAAAAAATGACAGTCATTTAAAAAACAAAATAAAAATATAAAAGATGAACAAAAATGTATTAATAAAAATGATAGGATTTGCTCTGCAAAATCTTGAAAGGTGCACTTAAGGACTTAGAAGGTCACATGTGGCCTTAAAGCTGCAGGTTCTCCACTACTGTGCTAGCACCAAGTAGCCAGCTCTGTGAATGACCCATGTTGGAAGTTGCTCATCCAGCCTCAGTCAAGCCTTCAGATTTTAGCCCCCTAGTCTTTGAATCTTCCAGCTGAGGCTCAGCAGTCATAGCACAGACACAAGAAGCATGGGAGAACTAACACAGGCGCCTGCTCAATATGTGGGTTTACTGGTGCTGGGAGAAACACCTCTCCACATTCCATCAAAATCTCTTCTAAACACTCAAGAGGCAAGTGGGATAGCATCTATGAAAATAAGTGTGCTTCCTCTAAAAGAATCTGCCCAGAGAGACCTGAATCAGCCAAAGTTTTATTGTGTATGAAAGAAATGACAGTTTCGTAAATGGAAGCAAATTAAGAACTCTCCTTTTAACCATGACTCTTAGCAACTAGATGAGTCAGTTCATTTAGTATTCATTCCCCAAATATTCATTTGTAATGCAACAAGGGCAAATTGTAGTGCAATCTAATTTTTAAATCTTGGCTTTAATGAATAAAACAAAATAGTTGCTATCATAGGAAAAGCCAATTTTGTGTGTGTGTGTGTATAATTTTTTTTTTTTTTTGAGACAGAGTCTTACTATGTTGCCTTCAGTAGAGTGTCAGGGCACATAGCTCATAGCAACTTCAAACTCTTGGGCTCAAGTTATCCTCTTGCCTCAGCCTCCTGAGTACCTAGGACTATAGGCACCTGCCACAACACCCAACACCCGGATATTTTTAGAGATCAGATCTGGCTCTGGCTCAGGCTGATTTCGAACTCCTGAGCTAAAGCAATCCACCTGCCTTGGCCTCCCAGAGTGCTAGGATTACAGTCATGAGCCACCGTGCAGCCTTGTATATTTTTTTAACATGGAAATACTTATGCGAAGTTTGAAATGTATGGTTTGGAACCATGCTATTCAAGGTGTGGTCACTGGACTAACCATATTAAATTACCTCAGAGCTTTATTTAAAACATGGAATTAAGAGGCCCATCTCAGACCTGCTGAATCAGAATCTGCATTTAAATAGGTGATTCCTTTTGCACATGAAAGTTTGAGAAGCCTGATTTAGAATTCTGGCTTCTTCAATTTATTGTGAAACTCTAGACACATTATTCATCCTTCTAACTTCAGACATTCCAACTGTAAAATAGAAAAGATGGATCGCTAATTCATATATTTATTCAATAAATGTTTATTGAATATTCATTGCCCTGGGAATGGAACAGTGAATAAGACATACCAGGTTTCCAGTTCTCCTTTAGCTCTAAAGTTTTATATTTCTTTAATTTGATTTCTTGACAGGCAGAATTATTTTTCTCTGGCCTTTTTCCTCCCTTTTCCTCATTGTAGTGACAGTATCATGCAATTTTGCACAGGAAGACGGGTGCCAGAGAGTGTGGGAAAAAAATATTCCCTCAAGATCAGAAACCTACTTACTTCAAATTGGAGTAAGAGAATGTGCACATACATTAAACGCCCACTGCTGCTGCTGACAGCTTGCTACAGATCCCCCCCAGAAGGAGTCTCAGGTTCTGTGACTTGACTTTCAAAATTGCTCCACAAATCCCTAGCAAATTTCACAGTATTTTACAAACAGTGAGATTCTGACAGCATGTCAAGCATCTAGTCTTGTGTCTTCTGGGTTATATCTCTAACAGTAACCCATGGGGCATGCTAGAAAAAGTGGTAGAATTTCTTCTATAATTATAGAGCCAAAACTTGCTGATATTTGCCACCAGCCTTGAGATGAGATACCTTTTTATATTTTAAGTTCTTTTAACTGGTCCTTAGGCAGAAAAAAAAGAAAAAAAGAAAATTGAAAAAGAGGATAAAAAAATAAGAAAGATAAAGCAAAAGGAAAGAAAGAACTAAAATGCCATCAGGACCAACTTCCATCCCCATTCAGTGGGCTGCTGCCTTTGGACTAGTGCCTTTATTTTTGAAATTTTTTTATTTTTTGCAGTTTTTGGCCGGGGCTGGGTTTGAACCTTGATTTGATTTGCTGCCACCTCCGGCATATGGGGCTGGCACCCTACTCCTAGTGCCTTTATTTATTTAGCAACTAGTAAAGGAAAAGCTAGAGCTACGATTTCAAAATGTCATTTCTTTTCCCACAAAGGTTAGATTTGCAAAGCAACTCTTTTCCAAGGCTGAAGGAAAAATCGACTTGTGAGACAAGATACTTTGTTGATTTTATAAAACCATTCCCTTATTGACCCTTAAAAATAGTATTATTCTCCTTTATGCAGATGAGAGACAGGGAGGTCTTCTGCCAGCAGCATCTCTAGTCCTGTAAATGTAGATAAATGTGCTTAAACAATGTGGTGTAGCGTATTTGTTGGTAGGGAAATTTTCTTAATTAGTTATACCACTGTGCATCTGTACTTTTAAGTCTCAATGAGCGCCTGACACATACTCGGATCATAAACATATCATTAGATATTTGTTAAATTAATAAATGAAATAGCGTTCAGAAAGGCAACAGGAAATGTAACTTAGACCCCCATCTGCCAAGTACTCAGCAGTTGGTTATATGACCCGTCACCACTTGCTCCTTCAGCAAGACTGTTTTAATGAAAAAACACATTGATTTATATCCTTCAGTTGTGGTTTGACTCCAGGATTGCTCAGTATTATGGTCTTATAGGAGGCAAGATCATTAAAAAGCAATGCTGGGTGAGACAAACACACAATAGTCAAATGGCTGTGTGACTGAAAATTCCTCCTGAACCAAACATTCACCTAATGAGCTCCAGCTCAGTTTGGGAGTCTTGAATTATAATGAAGGGCGGGCAGCGTTTGAAGCCCTACAGATTGTGTGTGTGAGTGTGTGTGTGCGGGGTGTAACCAGTGGCTTCTGAAGCACTCTTTATGAAAGTAAAAGCTTCAAAGAAGCTAGCTAGCTGAATGTTTTATGTTCATTACTTGCTCATTAGTAACTGCTCTCCTTTCTCCTGTTCACTTCTTTTTTGCTGATCTTAAGGATGCAATTAAAGTCCCGGTGACTGGTGTTTTCTGCTAGAGAGATAAACAGCACCTGACCCCCTGTGATCTGCTGCATGCATAGAGATCAGGATTTCATCTTCCAGCAACTTGCTTTTGGATGGTTGCTAAGGAGACTATTGGCATCTCTGTGTCCTAGGTGCCCTATTGCTTGGAAAGAATTACAGCAGCTTTGCCTGATATTTTTCCAGAGAGAAAACCTGAAAACTCATTAGGGCAGCCAGCGTTTTAAGATTCCTCTGGTCTCTTTAACGTTTTGAGTGCCTGTGGCTTTGGAGTGTAACTTGTAAACATCTTGGCATGTAAAGGGGTGCCCTTTCAGAAATGATGTGCAGCTTTGTTATGGAAAAGAGAGGCATGAGTGGTCAGACTTGGATACCAAATTCTCCGAGCCAGGTTGTGGCATAGGCCAGTTTTGTTATTTCTTTTTTGTTGTTGTTAAAGAGCTGCCCACCCAGTAAAAGTTAGAGTCAGGAGACAAAGATTAAATGGCACGCTTTTTTTCTAACAAGCTGTACATCTCTGGACAAATACCCTCTTAGACCTTCAATTTTCTTATTCTAAAAGCAAAAGAATAGTAATACCTCACAATGTTGTTTATGAGTATTAACGAAGATAATATAATAAGAAAATGTCAAAAACTTAAAGGTTTATTTTTATTTTATTTTATTGTTATTATATATATATTTATCTTTCTTTCTTTCTTTTTTTTTTTTGAGAAACAGTCTCAAGGTGTTGCCCTGGGTATAGTGCTGTGGTATCATAGTTCACAGCAACCTCATACAGGCCAAGTGATCCTCTTGCCTTAGTTTTTCTTTCCTTTTCTTTCTTTTTTTTTTTTTTATTAAATCATAGTTGCATTTTCCTTACCTTTCTTTTCTTTTCTTCTCTTCTCTTTTTATCCCCTTGAGACAGAATCTCAAGCTGTTGCCCTGGGTAGAATGCCTTGGCATCATAGCTCACAGCAACCTCCAACTCTTGGGCTCAAGCAATTCTCTTATATCAGTTTTTCTATTTTTAGTAAAGACAAGGTCTCACTTTCTGCTCAGGCTGATCTTGAACTCATGAAGCTCAAGCAATCAACCTGCCTCAGCCTCCCAGAGTGCTAGGATTATAGGTGTGAGCCACCTATAATCTAAACAATATGGTTTAGAATATTTGTTGGGGCTCCACGCCTGTGGCTCAATCGGCTAAGGCGCCAGCCACATACACCTGAGCTGGAGGGTTCAAATCCAGCCGGGCCTACCAAACAACAATGACAGCTATGATGAGCTATGATGCCATGGCACTCTACCCGGAGTGACAGCTTGAGGCTCTGTCTCAAAAAAAAAAAAAAAAAAAGAATATTTGTTGGCAGGGAAATTTTCTTGAGAATTGCTTGAACCTAGGATATTGAGATTGCCAAAAATTTAAAGGTTTAAATGATGGCACCCACAGAGGAGATGTTCAGGCCAGGTTTATTAAAAAAGGAGATGACCTGCCTGGACAGTACAAAGATGGTGTCTGCCCCACAGGCAGTTAGAGACCATTTTTATAGGGGGCCGCAGGGGTGGGCGAATTCCATATCTTGCCTGTCTGTTTAGGGTTTTTTGGCATGAACTTCTCAGGGCGTGGGCTAGCCAGATCCTTTGTGTCTTTGGCTTAGGAGGAGAGAAGGAGAAGGGGGAGGGGAAAAGAGTGTGTGTGACTGTATTAGGCCCCCACCAAAAAACTACTTATAAATTGCAAATCTGTGTTACTTACTGTTTGGGATTTAAGGATCCCTACTCAGCTGAACCAAACAATGTATGGTTTCCTGTTAGGAGGAGAAGAAATCAGAATGAGTAGAATGAGAAGTTCAGTTGTGAATGCATGTAGGACAATTCCTCAGCTAACTCTGTGGAAGCTAGAATGGCTCTTCAAGGTTGTCTTGAATAAGGACAAAACTTTTTTTCTCCTCTATTATGGACTGAATATTTGTGTCTCCCCAACCCCAATTCATGTGTTGAAGCCCTATGTAAAGGTGTTTGGAAATGGAACCTTTGGGAGGTAATTATGTTCAGATGAGAGCATGAAAGAGAGGGCCTCACAATAGTGTTAATGTCCTTATAAGAAAAGGAAGAGGCTGAGCCCATGCCTGTAATCTCAGACCTATGGGAGGCTGAGGCAGCAGGAGTTTAGGAGTTCAAGATCAGCCTGAGCAAGAGAGAGACTCTGTCTCTACTAAAATAGAAAAAATTAGCTGGACGTTGTCACTGGTGCCTGTAGTTCCAGCTATTTGAGAGACTGAGGCAGGAGAATTGCTCTAACCCAGGAGTTTGAGATTGCTGTGAGCTAGGCTGAAACCATGGCACTCTAGCCCTGGCATTAGAGCAAGACTCTGTCAAAAAGAGGAAGGAAGGGAGGGAGGGAGGGAGAGAGGGAGGAAGGACACCAGAGCTTTCTCATTCTACCCTGTGAGGACGCAGTGAGAAGGCAGCTGTTTACAGCCAGGAAGAGAGCCCTCACCAAGACCCTGATGATGCAGGCACTTTGGTCTTGGACTTCAGCCTCCACAACTGTGAGGCATCTCTGTCGTTTAAGTCACTCAGTCTATAATATTTTATTACAGCCCCCCGAGCTAAGATACTCTCCATCAATTAGTTACTGGATGTGAACTGCCCCAGGAAGGTGCATGATCTTTGACTAGCTCAGGTAATCCTTGAAAAAGCCGATCAGGTAAAGGCTATCTGCAGGTAGCACATCTCAGTGGACCTCACTAACATTATTACTAATTCTTAGTCCTTCCTAACAGGAAACCACACTCTGTCCAGCTATTTTATGTTAGACATAAATAATAAGTTCATTTTTTAACTTTAGGTTTCCCTTGTATTGGGTACCTGTTGCCAAACCAGTGTACACTACTATTTGGCTCAATTCCTTTCTTCTTTAGCAAAAATCCCATTAAAATGTGGTCCCTAATTACCTTTTCACCTGCAAGACATCCCAAGATAGAACACATGTCTATTAACCATGGTGACCTCTAGACTTGAGATTTTCTCCAAGTGGGCAGGGGAAATGAACCCTAACCCTAACCTTAACCCTAATGGAGAATGGTTCATTCTCTCTCTCAGGGCACTATATCAGAATCTTGGAACAGATAGCTAATCACTTCCATTCTGTGTGGAGGCAATACACCATTGCTCTCATGCAACAAAACCAAACAGATTTGAGCAGATGAATACTATGGTATGATCTTCATTGTATAAAAATTTCTCATCGTAGAATGTGGACCAGGTAGGACACCAGGTAGGACCACAAGGTTACTGAGGGACTTCCAATTAGACACAGTAGATTAACAGCACATTTGTTTCTTCTTCCCCACATTTCCTCTGAAAGGATTCCAGATATATAAAAAAGGAGATAGAAAACAGTTGAGGAGATAACAAAAGTTGAAAGAGTTTTCAGTACCATTTTGGAAGCTGGAAAATAGGTTAAAAAAAAACAAAACACAACTGACTGAGTAGTGAGGGGAAAGGTACAATCTAGGTGCCAGGGGAGGAATCTTCCGCATCAGGACACATTCAGGGCCTGGCTCGGTGGCTCACACCTGTAATCCTAACACTCTGGGAGGCCAAGGCAGGTGGAGAGCCTCAGCTCAGGCATTTGAGAGCCCTATCCCTACTAAAAATAGAAAACTAACTGGGTGTGTGCTGGGCGCCTGTAGTCCCAGCTATTTAGGAGATTGAGACAGAAGGGTTGCTTGAGCCAAAGAGTTTGAGGTTGCCGTGAGCTATGATGTTGGGGCGCTCTACCCAGGGCACAGAGTGAGACTCTGTCTCCAAAAAGAAAAAAAAAAAAATGGTGGTGCCTGTGGTTCAGTGGGTAGAGTGCCAGACCCTATACCAAGGGTGGTGGGTTTGAACCTGGCCCCCAGCCAAACTGCATTGTGGCGGGCGCCTGTAATCCCAGCTACTTGGGAGGCTGAGGCAAGAGACTCGCCTAAGCCCAAGAGCTGGAGGTTGCTGTGAGCTGTGACACCACAGCACTCTACTAAGGGTGACAAAGTGAGACTCTGTCTCTAAAAAAAAAAAGAAGGGGCTCAGTGCCTGTGGCTCAACTGGTTAAGGTACCAGCCACATACACCTGAGCTGGCTGGTTCAAATCCAGCTCAGGCCTGCCAAACAATAATGTAACCAAAAAATACCCAGGCATTGTGGTAGGTGCCTGTAGTCCCAGCTACTTGAGAGGTGGAGGCAGGAGAATTGTTTGAACCTAGGAGTTGGAGAAGTTGCTGTGAGCTGTGATGTCACAGCACTCTACCCAAGGTGACAACTTGAGGCTCTGTCTCAAAAAAAAAAAAAAAAAAGATGTGTTCAGTCAAAAGTAATGGGATATATTTATATATACATATATATATATATATATTTTTTTTTGAGACAGTCTCACTATGTTGCCCTTAGTAGAGTGCTGTGACGTCATAGTTCACAGCAACATCCAATTCTTGGGCTTAAGCGATTCTCTTGCCTCAGCCTCCCAAGTAGAATGGGATATATAATAAGCACAGGCTGCAATGTGTAAGGGTTTGTTTTTCTCATGTCACAAGAAGTCCAAGAGAGAGTGGTTGCCGGCATTGGTTCAGCTAATCACCTGTACCAGGCTCTGTCTTTTAGCTCAACAGTCCTTCCCTTGCTGAATTTTCTTTGCTCATGTTCACAAGTTGGTTCCTGCAGCTCCAGCTATCGTGTCTGCATTGAAGAAAGAATGCATGAAGAGGAAGTCTCATGGCAGTCATATCTGTTCCTTTTCATTGGGAAAACAAACACTTTTCTAAGTCAGCAGACATTTCTTTATACCCAGGGAACGAATGTGGTTATATATGGTCTCTCGTGTTTAAAGGGAGACTGAGAAAGTAAGTACCTCACCTGAGGCTTGGCATCTTGCTATCTTAAAGGCAATTCATGTCCTGTGAGCAAGGTAGATGGGGGCACTTGGGATAGTAGGTCTCTGATAGCATTGGACACAGACACCTGTAAGGTCTGGAAGGCAGGGGTGACAAGCAGGCCCAACCCCTTGCAATTTGTTAAAAACCTGTTGCCAAACTAATGCACATCTGGGCAGATGGTCTCCCACACCTACCTGCCTGCTCAACTTGTCCCCTTACTTGCTTTTTAGAGGCGGCAACTATTTTCTAGAGAGATCGAAAGGGAAAAGGACACTGCAGAAGGCGAGAGTGAGGATCCAGACTGAAAGGAGGGGGTTTGCATGTGGAACAGGGGCACCACAAGGAAGGTGCTAGCAGTCATATATCATCCAGGCAGCAGCCCACAGATCTCCTTTCTGGAAAAAGGGAATATCCCCCAAAGAATAGCCCTCCTACTACTCACTAACTGTCACTGTCATTTTTATAAGTCTTAAAGGTTAATGAAAAGTTGTCATTTTGGCTCGGCGCCTGTGGCTCAACAGGCTAAGGCACCAGCCACATACACCTGAGCTGGCAGGTTCGAATCCAGCCTGGGCCCGCCAAACAGCAATGACGGCTGCTACCAAAAACAGCTGGGCATTGTGGCAGGCGCCTGTAGTCCCAGTTACTTGGGAGGCGGAGGCAGCAGACTCGCTTGAGCCTAGGAATTGGCGGTTGCTGTGAGCTGTGATGCCACTGCACTCTATCCAGGGTGACAGCTTGAAGCTCTGTCTCAAAAAAAAAAAAAAAAATGTCATTTTAGTGACACAACCTGAAGAAAGGCTTGAGATTTTTGCAAACCAAATCAGACCCTGTTTTACAGTTGCAAAATGGGCTGTTTAGATTGTGCTCAGAGGGAAGGCATTCAGGACAAGCACTCTGGAAAAAAAAAAATTGAGGAAATCAAACCAGGGCCAATCATTATAACATTCCCGATGTTTAAAGGCCGATAATAAGGGACCTAACTCACCGAGTGACAGACTGAGAGAAGACAGATCATCCTGCAACAGCCTCTCAGGTGTCATGTCCTCAGTCCTGAAATGTCAGTGGCCAACCTGACTCCACCCTTGGCCTAAAATAAACACTGCTTCTCTGGGTTAAATGATGGAAATTCAACCCCTAGGAAGAAATAAAAATAAGAAATAGGCTGTAGATAGGGAGAAAGGTAAGTAAATATAGATGAATGAACATAGATATTATATGATGAAAAAAATCTAAATCCATAGTATTAATATTTTTCCATCTATTTACTAAGCATATTCTGATCAATTTTGTAATGTTGAAATATTAATATATAAATGCTTAACTTGCTTTTCATTACTGCATTTAAAGGAGTCTATTTAATTTACTATATTTGTGATTAGTGTTTGAATGGCTGCAGAAAACTCTTTTATAAAATTATGACTTTGGTCTAGTACTTATTGAAGTAGTTTGTGAATATGTAAGGGAATATTAATTCTTTTATTTATTTATTTATTATTATTTTTTTTGAGACAGAGTCTTAAACCGTTGCCCTTCGTAGAGTGCAGTGGCGTCACAGCTCACAGCAACTTCAAACTCTTGGGCTTAAATGATTCTTTTGCCCTCCCAAGTAGCTGGGACTACAGGTGCCCACCACAATGCCCAGCTATATTTTTTGGTTGTTTTTGCAGTTATCACTGTGATAGCTGGTTTGGCCCAGGTTTGAACCTGCCACCCTCAGTGTTTGTGGCCAGCGCCCTACCCACTGAACTATGGGTGCCGCCAGGAACACTAATTCTTTCCTTTCTTTCTTTCTTTTTTTTTTTTTTTAGATAGAGTCTCACTATGTTGCCCTCAGTAGAGTACAGTGGCATCACAGCTCACAGCAACCTCAAACTCTTGAGCTCCAGCAATTCTCTTGCCTCAACCTCCCAAGTAGCAGGGACTACAGGCTCCCGCCACAACACCCAGCTGTTTTATATGTATATATATGTGTGTGTGTGTATATATATATATATATATATATTTTAGTAGAGACATGTATATATTTTTTATATATTTTATATATATACATGTCTCTACTAAAAGATTTAGTAGAGACATGTATATATATACATTTTATATATATACATATCTCTACTAAAAGATATATATATACATGTATACATGTATATATATATGTATACATGTATTTATATGTATACATATATATACATGTATTTATATGTATACATATATATATATATTTTAGTAGAGACAGGGTCTTGTTCAGGTTGGTCTAGAACTCCTGCACACACACACACACAGCCGGGCATTGTGGTGAGCACCTGGAGTCCCAGGGAGGAGGGAAAGAGGATCACTTGAGACCACGAATATGAGTTGTGAACTACGACATCTTAGCACTCAACCCAATGGCAACAGAGTAACACTCTGTCTTAGAAAAAAAAACAAAAAAAAGAACCCGCCTGCTCAGGTGTACGTGGCTGGCGCCCTAGCTAGCCCATTGAGCCACAGGCGCTGAGCCAAAACATCATATTGTCATATCAACCTTTACCAATCTGGCAACATCTGTTGTCTGTGTGTGACTACTTCCTCCAAGTCTCCTGAGATAGATAAACACCTGCACAATCATAGTGAAACCCTAACTAGATAATCACAGGGGAAGGATGTGTGGGGTAGAGTGTGAACTCAGCAGACTGGGTTCGCTGCACGGCTTCCCCTTAGCTTCTCAGACTTCATTTCATGGGCCGCTTTTCTGCTTCAATACCATCACCTTCAAATGTTTCTTTTTGCTCCTTTATGATTCAATTCTTCTCTCCACATCAGCTTTCTGTGCTTACAGATTAATGACATTTGCTACAATTTCACATAAATGGAATAACACAGTATATATTCTTTTTTTTGTCTTGCTTCTTGTAATTAATACAATTATTTTGTGGTCATGGCCTATATCTCAAGTGGCTAACGTGCCAGCCACGTACACCTGAGCTGGCGGGTTCGAATCCAGCCCGGGCCCGCCAAACAACGACGGCTGCAACCAAAAATGGCCGGGCATTGTGGTGGATGCCTGTAGTCCCAGCTAGTTGGGAGGCAGAGGCAGGAGACTCGCTTGAGCCCAGGAATTGGAGGTTGCTGTGAGCTGTAATGCCCCGGCACTCTATCCAGGGTGACAGCTTGAGGCTCTGCCTCAAAAAAAATTAAATAAATAATTATGACATTCATCTATGTGGTTGCATATGTCAATAATTTGTTCTTCAATATTGCTGAGTAGTGTTGTGTTGTATGAATATACCACAGTTTGACCACTCACCAACTGATGGATGCCTGCGATATTAGAATAAAGTACTATTAACATTTGTGTGCAAGTTTTTGTGTGAACATATGTATCATTTCTCTTGAATAAATACCTAGGATTGGAATGGCTGGGTCATTGGAATGGCACGAATAACTTTTAAAGAAACTGTCAAACTATTTTCCAAAGTGGCAATTTTGTTTTAAATTCTTATCAGCATAGTATAAGAGTTCAAATTGCTCTACATCTTGAAACATTTGGTATGATCAGTGTTTATATTTTAAGCCATGTATGTAACGGCAATTCATTGTGGTTTTGATTTGTATTTTCCTAATGACTAATGATGTTGAACATCTTTTTGTGTACTTATTTGCTATCTATATACCTTCTTTCGTGAACTGCGTGTCCAAATATTTTGCCCATTTTTTTTTTTTTTTTTTTTTTACAGTTTTTGGCTGGGGCTGGGTTTGAACCCACCACCTCTGGCATATAGGGACGGCGCCCTACTCCTTTGAGCCACAGGTGTCACTCCATTTTGCCCTTTTTTAAATTGGGTTGCCTTACATTATTGAGTTATAAACAGTTCTCGCTATATCTAGGTACAAATCCTTCATCAGATATGTGTTTTGTGAATATAATTTCTCAGTTTGTACCTTGCTTTTTTGTTTTTTAATAATATCCTTGGGGCAGCGCCTGTGGCTCAAAGGAGTAGGGCGCTGGCCCCATCTACTGGAGGTGGAGGGTTCGAACCTAGCCCCGGCCAAAAACTGCAAAAAAACCCCCCAAACAAACAAACAAAAAACCCCCAACAATATCTTTGGAAGAACAAAAGTCTTTAATTTGGATGAAGTCCAATTTATCAAAACTTTATCTTTTTTTTTTTAGACAGAGTCTCATTACATCTCCCTTGGTAGAAAGCTGTGGCATCACAGCTCACAGCAACCTCAAACTCCTGGGCTTAAGCGATTCTCTTGCCTCAGCCTCCCAAGTAGCTGGGACTGCAGTTACCCGCCAAAATGCCTGGCTATTTTTTGTTGTTGTTGTAGTTGTCGTTGTTTGGCAGGCCTGGGCCAGGTTCGAACCTGCCAGCCCTGGTGTATGTGGCTGGTGCCCTAGCTGCTGAGTTACAGGCGCCAAGCCTCAAAACTTTATTTTTTACTTAAGAAATATTTACCTAGGTCTCTTTCCCTACTTGCCCTGGCAATGGAGGCCCATTTGCTGTCTATGGCAAATGTATCCTGCTGTGTAAGCTTTCTTACTCGATATCTCTTTTCTCTCCCTGTTTCTTTCGCTCTCTCTTTTTTTTTTTAGACAGAGCCTCAAACGGTCACCCTGGATAGAGTACCATGGCATCACGGCTCATAGCAACCTCCAATTCCTGGGCTCAAGAGAGTCTCTTGCCTCCGCCTCCCAAGTAGCTGGGACTACAGGGGCCCACCACAATGTCCGGCCATTTTTTGGTTGCAGCCGTCATTGTTGTTTGTCGGGCCTGGGCTGGATTCGAACCCGCCAGCTCAGGTGTACGTGGCTGGTGCCTTAGCCCGTTGAGCCACAGGCACCAAGCCTACCTTTTTCTTTCTCAATAAACTTTGTTTCACACTTGCCGTTAAAAAAAAAAAAAAAAGAAAAGAAAGAAAGAAAGAAATATTTGCCTATACAGATTCATTAAGATTTTTCTCTATGTGGCTGGGTGCAGTGACTCACACCTGTAATCCTAACATTCTGGGAGGCTGGGGCAGGAGGATCCCTTGAGCTCAGGAGTTCAAGAGCAGCCTGAGTAAGAGCAAGACCCTGTTTCTACTAAAAATAGAAAAAAGAATTAGTCAGGCTTTGTGGTGGGAGCCTGCAGTCCCAGCTACTCATGAGGCTAAGGCAGGAGGATGACTTGAACCCAATAGTTTGAAGTTGCTGATGCCACAGCAATCTAGCCCAGGCAACAGAGTAAGAGCTCCTATCTCAAAAAATATATATGTATATTTTTCTATGATTTTTCTTAGAAGCTTCATAGTTTTAACTCTTATACTAGGTGTATGATTAAATTTTAGTCAATTTGGCTCGGCGCCTGTGGCTCAGCGGGCTAAGGCGCCAGCCACGTACACCTGAGCTGGCGGGTTTGAATCCAGCCTGGGCCCGCCAAACAACCATATGGCTGCAACCAAAACATGGCCAGGCGTTGTGGCCGGCGCCTGTAGTCCCAGCTACTTGGGAGGCAGAGGCAAGAGACTCGCTTGAGCCCAGGAATTGGAGGTTGCTGTGAGCTGTGATGCCATTGCACTCTATCAAGGGTGACAGCTTGAGGCTCTGTTTCAAAAAAAAAAAAAAAAATTTTTAGTCAGTTTTTATTTATGGTATTACATAAGGGTAAAGGTTCATTATTTTTTGGATTTAGGTACCTGGTTGATTTTTTGCATATGGCAACCCATTGTTCCAGCATATTTAGTTGAAAAGATTGTGTATTTTCCCCCTTGAATTATCTTGACACCTATGTTAAAAAATCTTTGTCAAAAAATAAAAAATTGTGGGCCGGGCCACTGTGGCTCAGTGGGTAAGGCACCGGTCCCATATACCGAGGGTGGCAAGTTCAAACCTCGCCCCGGCCAAACTGCAACAAAAAATAGTTGGGCGTTGTGGTGGGCACCTGTAGTCCCGGCTATTCAGGAGGGTGAGGCAATCACCTAAGCTCAGGAGTAGGATGTTGCTTTGAGCTGTGACGCCATGGCACTCTACTGAGGGGGATAAAGTGAGACTCCATCTCTTAAAAATAAAATGAAATAAAATAAAAATAAAAAGTCATATGTCATAGATGGCCATGTTTCCATTCTGTCTCATTGACTTGCATGTTTATTATTACCTTGCTGTCTTAATAACATGGTTTATTATGAGGCTTGAAATTGGGTGATATACGTAAGTCCCCCAAATTTGTTATTTTTTCACAAAATTGGTTTGGCTATTCCAGATCCTTTGCATTTCCATATGAATTTTAGAAACAGTTAGTCAAACATCTGGTTTTTGTTTTGAGACAGTCTTACTATGTCACCTTTGGTGGAGTGCTGTGGCATCACAGCTCACAGCAACCTCCAAATCTTGGCTTCAGCAATTCTCTTGCCTCAGCCTCCCACGTAGCTGGGACTACAGGTGCCCACCACAATGCCCAGCCTACTTTTGGTTGTAGTTGTCATTGTTGTTTGGCAGGCCCGGGCTAGATTCAAACCTGCCAGCTTCAGTGTATGTAGCTGGCATCCTAGCCGCTGAGCTACAGGCGCCAAGCCAATCTACTGGGGGTTTTATTAGGATCACACTGATTCTATAGATCAATTTGGGAGGAACTATCTTCTTGATAATAGTAAGTCTTCCACTCAGTGAACATAGCCTATTTCTCCATTTATTTATGTCTTTAATTTCTCACCAATGTCTTCAATGAACAGATTTTGTATATCCTTTGACAGACATCTCATATTTGTGATGCAACTATAAATGGTATTGTTTTCTAACTTCAATTTTTGATATAGTTAGTATATATAAATATAGTATTTGAAAATATTGATCTTGTATCCTGAAACTTTTCTAAACCTAGTGAACTGGAATATTTGAGGTGCTTCCCTTGTTTGCTTTCCTATTCTCAGGGGTCATTGTCCAGTGCTATCTGGTGCTGAATGTTTCTGAAAACAATTATTTTATATATATTTTTAATTTGTTTGTTTCAGGTGTAAAAGTAAATCTGGTCACTGTTATTCCATCATAAGTCAGAAACAGAGGAAACCAATGAGATTTTTGGTGACTTATCTTCCATGTGAACAGGCAGATAGACATCATAAGTATTTGATTAAGGCCTCCAACGTGAGAAACAGAGACCTAAACAAATAGAAAAACTGGAATTTAAGAGAAAACTTCAAATATTTTAATTAATATTTTCAGATTAACCAGCACAATATATAAAAAAAATTATATAAAAAGTAAATTCAGAGATTCTGGGATAGTACAGGAGGTAGGGATTAGGCCATAAGTAAAGGATAAGAAATATAACTTTTTTTTTTTAGATAGAGTCTCACTTTGTCACCCTGGGTAGAATGCCGGACATCATAGTTCACAGCAACTTCAAACTCTTGGGCTTAAGCATTCCTCTTGCCTCACCCTCCCGTGTGGCTAGGACTACAGGCACCTGCCACAATTTTTTTTTTTTTTTTTAGAGGTGGGTCTCGCTCTTGCTCAGGCTGATCTTGAACTCCTGAGCTCAGGCAATCCACCCCACCTGCCTAGGCCTCTCAGAGCGCTAGGATTACAGGTGTGAGCCACCGTGCCTAGCCTAAGAAATATAAATGTTATACGAGTTTTCTACAAATACACTGGGGGCAGAAGGCAATGGATCAATCAACTCAATAGAGTTCCATTCTTAGACAAATCGTGGATACAATTTGATGATGAAATAAAAAACACCTCATCTGTATAAGGTCTCAAAAACTAACCTCCCATGCACTCTTTCTCAGGAAGGTGCTGGCGAATATTCTGCAAGATTGTCTAGTGATGCAGGAATAGAGGGAAACACATGAGATCAGGGTACAGAGCATCTAATACAGAAGAGAGGATGCTGAAAGTCACCCAGTGACAACTTTACATATGGCTTGAGAGATTAGGTCCTTCTGGAGTAGCATGGAGGAATGTTGGAAGGAAGAACCAGGCAGAAAAAACAGTGTTGGGAGCTTTGGGTTGATTTCGCCTCTCTTTCACTCTTGGCAGACACCCAAGTCTATGCTGAGTCCTTTCTTCACTGCCTTTCCTAGTAGTATATCCCCAGCCTCTGCAGCAAGGTCACATTGCCTGGCTGCAAAAAGCCCCATAAAAGACCACTGTGCACTTGCCACACAGATGCTGATGGGGACAAATGAGTCCCAGTCTAGGGTGAGGTGAGTGATGTACCCAGGCTCCACAGTTCACACTCGTTCTCAAGTGCAGGCTCAGTAGTTCAGTGTTTTCCAGAATCTACCCCCCAGTAGGTAGATGTTGGACCATCTATCACTGCTTACTGTCTTTTACATTCTCTCTGACTGCCAGAAATTCATTCTGTAATAGTAGTATTTAGCTTTAATCTTGCTTTTGTCAAAGTATTGATGTTAAAAATTGGCCACTAGGCTTGGTGCCCATAGCACAGTGGTTACATACACTGAGGCTGATGGGTTCAAACCCAGCCCGGGCCAGCTAAACAATGACAACTGCAACAAAAAAATAGCTGGACATTGTGGTGGGTACCTGTAGTCCCAGCTACTTGGGAGGGTGAGGCAAGAGAATTGCTTCAGCCCAAGAGTCTGAGGTTGTTGTGAGCTGGGACGCCATGACAGTCTACCAAGGGTGACATAGTGAGACTCTGTCTCAAAAAAAAACCTTGGCTACTAAACATTCAGCCAATATCTGTATCTGTTAACTCTGTTAGTTAGACATTTTTTCATGTATATATTAACATAGTTTTCCCTTCTCTTTCTATCTCTTCCCACTCCCTTTTCCTCTATCATTTTATATGTGCTGGCTCTGGTTAAATTTTAATTTAGTTTATAGATATCAAGACATCAAAATAGAATGTGACTACATGAAAAAATGCTCATCATCCTTAATCATCAGAGAAATGCAAATCAAAACTACTTTGAGATATTATCTAACTCTAGTAAGATTAGCCCACATCACAAAATCCCAAAACCAGAGATGTTGGTGTGGATGTGGAGAAAAGGGAACACTTCTACACTGCTGGTGGCAATGCAAACTAATATGTTCCTTTTGGAAAGATGTTTGGAGAATACTTAGATGTCTAAAAATAGACCTGCCATTCAATCCTATAATTCCTTTATTAGGTATATATCAAGAAGACCAAAAATCACATTATAACAAAGATATTTGTACCAGAATGTTTATTGCAGCCCAATTCATAATTGCTAAGTCATGGAAGAAGCCCAAGTGCCCACCGACCCATGAATGGATTAGTAAATTGTGGTATATGTATACCGTGGAATATTATGCAGCATTACAGAAAGATGAAGACGTTACCTCTTACGTTTCCATGGATGGAGCTGGAACACATTCTTCTAAGCAAAGTATCTCAAGAATGGAAGAAAAAGTATCCAATGTACTCAGCTCTACTATGAAACTAATTTATAGCTTTCATACGAAGACTATAACCCAATTATAGTACAAGACTATGGGGAAAGGGACAAGGGAGGGGAGGGGAGGCAGGAGGATGGGTGGAGGTAGAGTAGTTGGTGGGACTACAGCTATGGTGCATCTTGGAAGGGTACAGGTGAAACTTACTAAATTCAAAATAAAAATGTCTTAACACAATAACTAAATGAAGGCCATGTTAACTAGTTTGATGAAAATATTTCAGATTGTATATGAAACCAGCATATTGTACCCCATGATTGCATTAATGTACACAGCTATGATTTAATAATAAAAAAAAGAAAGTAGAATGAAAGTAGTTGTTCCAAATGAAAAAGAGAAGTATAGGACAAAAACTAAAGAGCTATCAGAGTTGAAAGAATTTTGTAGAAGAGGAATCTTGGAAAAGGAATTTTATAAATGATAAATCTGGCTAAAAATAGAAAAGAAGTTTTCTAATTATAAAGTTTCTAAAAATTGAGCATCAATTGCAAACACACTGAAAGAAAATTAGAATTTGGTTCTTTAAAGTAAGTTTTCTTGAAGTATTGAGCCACTTTCAACAGGAAATTGTAAAAAGTAAAGTTTATCTTTTGAGTAATTGGTCTAGGAAAGAAAACTTCTGTGTTTTAGTAAGATAATTTCTTGCTGTCTTTATTAGGTTTTTGATTACCTAAGAAAACTCAGTCTTCTCCCTTAAAAAAACAAGGTTGCTCTACAACTATGTCACTTTCTTTGAAGTCTTTTAATTATGACTTTGCTTAAATGAATATTGTTTATAGTGACCTGTGTTCCTATTTTGATCAAGCATTTTAAACCTTTTGTATTTTTTGAAAGCTTTCCAGAATCAAGTACTAAATTAAGACTTTTTGATTTGAACTAACTTGGGGAGTTTCAAGATGGACCTCTGGAATATTTCAAAGGAATTTTTTCCCTCTCTTCTTATAAAAAGAGAAATTATAAACTAAGGAGGCCTATTTGATGTATAAATTTGCATAGATGGGAAGCACTGTTGATGCTGAACCTTTTAAAATTATTTTGTATGGGTTTGTTATTACAGTTGTATAAAATTCCTAGAAATATGATAGTCTTGGTATCAGTCATAACTACAGTTGTTATCTTAAAATAGCGTATGTGCAGAAGTAATGAAGTTTCCTTGACAATTGACTATAATTAATTTTTATCAGATCTTTACCCATGTGTGCCCATTTTAAGTGTGTTAATTCTAAAGTTTTTAATAGTTATATGTGCTTTAAACAAAAATTTTGCACATTAAAATAGCATTCCTTCCAGGAATTTATCCCCAAAACTGAAATGCCATTTTTCATTTCCTATTGTCATTTTTAAACTGTTTTAGTTAAAGAAATATGAAATTCATATCAACTTTTCATATCATATTCTTTATTGTTTTCTTTTTGAGTCAGCAAACTTATATTTGCTGTGAGTGATATTGCCATATGGAAGCACACTTCCTGGGTGACACTTACTATTGGTCTGACAATCAACTTCTTACATTCTCTCCTCCAGAAGAGGAAAAGAAGTAGAAGGAAGAAGTGAGTGGAAGTTGTGTATTTGTCCTGCAGTGATATTAAATGCACGATTTCTGCTAACTAAATAAATACGCATTTAGACTATTGGAGGCAAAAATAGAATAAGGCTTTTAACAGTAGGCCTCAAGTAAATGTCAAATGTCAAGTGAAATGACAAACTCTTCTGCCCTCTGGATAGAACTTTTAAGAAAAAAATGTATCTGTTATTAGTATTAAGTAGGAATTGTGTTCAATCAACAGGAAGATAGAATGCTAAAAGATTAATTCAAGAGCTGAGTCTTGTGCTCCTCAACTTACTCTTCTCATGGTTTTCATTTTTCATGTTTCTCTGTAAGAAAAACTATTTGGTTTGCATTTACTGTGTTCTTTAATAAATACTCTGTGGATCATTTTCTGAGGATTTAATTAAAGTAGACAAGTCACTTGCAGATTAAGATACAATAAATTATGGTTTGATACAAGAAAGAAAGAAATACAGTTTTTTGTGAAGTAGTCTGATTTTAACTTAGCAATACGGAAAACATTTATTACTTTCTTTCCCTAAGCTAACTTCTAAGTAAAAATCAAATGTTTTTGATGAAATGTCATACCTCGGCTTAAAAAGTTCTTAATATGATATCTGTAAATGCCTCCTGTTTTCTTAGCTTTGTCTTTGTGAAATATTTCTTGGTGACTTTTCTTGTTAAATTAACTTTAACGAAAAGAGTATTGATTTTAGGGCAGCGCCTGTGGCTCAAAGGAGTAGGGCCCCCGTATGCCAGAGGTGGCAGGTTCAAACCCAGCCCCAGCCAAAATCGCAAAAAAAAAAAATAGAGTATTGATTTTTAACTTGAAGCAATATTAATGTTTCACTAAGTCTATACTGCTGACCAAAAAAACATTTGCTTTCCTTCACTAAGATCACTACTCAAAAGCTACAATCAAACAGTTGATGTTAAGTCTTCATTAACAAAGAGTCAATGTTAAAATTTTGCAAATCTGTAGCCCAAACTGTACCATTTGATAGATTAATGGTATCTCCTCCCTCCTCCACCCCAACAGATTGCCTTTGAAATGCCAAGACCTTAAAGAAGAACAACTCAAATATAGCGCTCTAAATTCCCTCTTTGATTGTCATTATAAAGTTTTAAATCCTAAAACAATTTGATAAAATTAATCCTTTTATTAAAGTTGGCAATAGAAGTACATAAACTGGTTTAAAAGACCAAGGGAGAGCATTCTCAGAAGAAGCCTGAAATAGTGAAACTGCAATGTTAAAAGCATATACAAAGGACTGAATAATCTCAGAATTTAAGGTTGGAAAGATCTTGAAAAATTAATCTGCCCTACTTCTTTGTTTTCAAGTGAAAAATCTACCCTTATTAATTCATTGGGTTGATATCTTGAAATGCTATTTCCTCACACACATCTACATTAAATAAGCATCTTTCCAGGGGACTTCAAATTTTAGCATACTTCAGAATTATCTAAATTACTTCTTTAAAATGTATATTCCTAGACCAAATCAACAGAGGCTCTGATTCAGTAAATCCAGATAGGGCCCAGGGATCTGCGTTTTTAACAAGCATCCTAAAGTGGCTCTAGGACAGATGGCCCAGACCACACTTTGAGAAACAATTGGAGATAATAATTGGATTGAATAACATATATTCAATGTTTAGCCCATCAGTGGAAACATTTAGTCCAATCCAATTCTAAAGGCAAAATTTGTACTTAGCAAACACAAGGTTTAATAAGAGTCATTTTATAATGCTATGTTTTTAAAAACCTATGACATTATTTTGGAGAACATCAATAAATGGAGGTAAAGCCAGTGGGGGAGGGGATCTTCTGTCATCTTATTGAAGAACCTGAAGATATTTTCCTAGAATTTTAGAAGTTCAGCCAGGCTCACATTCAAGCCCAACTGAGCCAGAGCAAGACCCTGTCTCTACTATAAATAGAAAAATTAGCTGAGTGTTATGGCAGGCACCTACAGTACACCTACTGGGGAGGCTGAGGCAGGAGGATTGCTTGAGCCCAAGACTTTGAGGATGCTGTGAGCTATGATGACACCACAGCTCTCTACCTAGCGGCAACAGAGTGAGACTCTGTCCTCCCCTAAAAAAAAAAAAATGGCTTTACATCTTCTCCAGTCTTTATGCAATCCATTAGTATGAACTTCCAAGTTCTTTTGGGGGTGGGGGGAAAACTCTCACTTTGTTGTCCTGGATAGAGTGTGGTGGCATCATAGCTCACAGCAACCTCAAACTCTTGGGCTTGAGCAATCCTCTTGCCTCAGCCTCCCAGGTAGCTGGGACTATAGGTACCTGCCACCACACCTTGCTAGGTTTTCTATTTTTAGTAGAGACGGGGTCTTGCTCTTACTCAGGCTGGTCTCAAACTCCTGAGCTCAAGCAATCCACTGGCCTCAGCCTCCCAGAGTGTTAGGATTACAGGCATGAGCCACCACGCCAGGCCCATATTATGCTCTTAGAAGTAAAATAAGAAACCCAGTTTCTAAATAGCTACTAAAGGATGCCATATAATAATACCATGACATTCATGTCCAACAACATAAATGAACATCCTTCAGTTTAGTTATTATTTTTTTCAAATTATTTTAGAGTTAGTGTTCCTTCTGCTGAGGTAAATAAATGCACATGAATAAGAATAAAAAGAACTTACTATCTTTTTATTTTTTTTTTTTTGAGACAAAGTCTCAAGCTGTCACTCTGGATAGAGTGCTTTGGCATCACAGCTCACAGCAACCTCCAATTCCTGGGCTCAAGCGAGTCTCTTGCCTCTGCCTCCCAAGTAGCTGGGACCATAGGCGCCCACCACAACGCCCGGCCATTTGGTTCCAGCCGTCATTGTGGTTTGGTGGGCCCAGGCTGGATTCAAACCCGCCAGCTCAGATGTACATGGCTGGCGCCTTAGCCGCTTGAGCCACAGGCGCCGAGCCAGAACTTACTATCTTAAGAGCAAGCAATGTAAAATAACGTTTTCCTCTGTAAAGCACTGAGTTGTTTTTTTAAAATAAACTACTTGAAGTAAATTATTGTGATTCTATTTTTGAACATACATATTTATATAAATTTATAGGCCAACCAAAGCCATCTCCCAAATGTCATAAATTCTACTGGGTTTACAAATTGCTTTCTATTAGTGCATTAGAGCATTTCCTTTAATTGAAACTAGTTTTTATTTTCATTTATTACAGTTAACAATTTTAAAGTAAAAATCAGTGAGCTCACTTTTGTACTTTTTTGTTTAAAAGATGGAAATACGGGGCGGCTCCTGTGGCTCAGCGAGTAGGGCGCCGGCCCCATATACTGAAGGTGGCGGGTTCAAGCCTGGCCTCGGCCGAACTGCAAAACAAAAAAATAGCCGGGCGCTGTGGCGGGCGCCTGTAGTCCCAGCTACTAGGGA
>CAUYON010143506.1:0-16417 GCA_963573935.1 Arctocebus calabarensis | reverse complement strand
GAAAACAGTAGAGATGCATGGCTTTTGTTTATGAAAATGGTCTTGTTACTTTTGCTTTGACATTCAATCTCTGTTGCATTAAATTCAATCTTTGTGTAACTGAATTGGTAAAAGAATACATTTAGGAAGTATCATTACTTGATTTCCCAAAGAAGAAAATCAACCAATATGATGGGAAGGTGTTTATTTCGTTTTAAAAAACTGTTAAACAAACTGACCAAATTTTGAAATCATTCCTAAAATACATACAGCCTTTGCAAAGAACTCTGATTAATTTGAAGGAGTCCCTGGCCCCAAACAGTGTTCACTGCTTTTACTAGTTTATATTTTCATTTTTCTTAGCCAAGTAGCATTTTATGTGCCTATATTCCATATAGAATAAAATGTAAAGAAGAAGATAGTGCTCATTGCTCTTTCACCTTTATTGTATTTTTACCCTATGGGATTGAAATTCCACTTCTGTGGAATATCCAGGTAGTGATAGTAGGAAATATGTAATCTTGATTGTGTGCATCATGCCTGAATAGAACAGGCTGTTTATTATAAGCAGATGCAGAAGAACTAAAATTACATGACATCTCAGCAAAGGGAATGTGTTTTTAGACTATACAACACCATCCACTTTTTTGCAGGATGACCAGTGTGGTACATTCATAAAATGGAGAGTGGAGAATTCATGGGGGGAAGACCATGGCCATAAAGGTGAGCTTAATTTGGTAATACTAACTCCAGGTAACTGGAGTCTGCTTTACTTTGCCTCTCTGGGTGGAAAGCTGCTCTAATGTGGAGGATTTTGGAGTAATTGGTCCCATTGATTAGACTCACAACCTTATTCTATAGAAAAATGAGGGGGTCTGGGCTCGGCACCCATAGCACAGTGGTTATGGTACCAGCCACATACACTGAGGCTGGAGGGATCAAACCTGGCCCCGGCCAACTAAACAACAATGACAACTGCAACAAAAAATAGCTGGGCGATGTGGCAAGCTCATGTAGTCCCAGCTACTTGGGAGGCTTAGGCAAGAAAATCTCTAAAGGCCAAGAGTTTGAGGTTGCTGTAAGCTGTGATACCACGACACTCTACTGGGGTGACAAAGTGAGACTATCTAATAAAAAAATAAAAAAAGAAAAAGAACTCCTGGCTTGATGCTCATAGACCAGTGAGTTGGGCACTGAACACATACATCAAAGCTGGCAGGTTCGAGCCCTGCCCAGCCTGTTAAACAACAATGACAACTGCAACAGCAACAACAAAAAATAGCTAGGCATTGTAGCAGACACCTGTAGTCCCAGCTACTTGGGAGGCTCAGGCAAGAGAATCGCTTAAGCCCAAGAGTTTGAGGTTGCTGTGAGCTGTGATGTGATCGCACTCTATTGGGGTGACAAAGTGTCTCAAATAAAAAAAAAAAATTCAGGGGATCTGGTTTGCCCCCACGATTCCCTTGGCCAATATGGTATGCCTGAATCTCTAGGTTGACTCTGAGACCCGTATGTGCTGACATTTGTTCCAGGCCATGCCAACCTTTTATACCAGAATCACCTGACCAAATGGGAAGGTTGGATGCCTTTGCCAAGAATCTTGCAATATATCTTTTGATATATTTTCACCTATTTGCACCAGTGCTCTAGAAAGTCAGAAGCCTTCTGAGTGAGAGAATGAGATTGGCAAGAAACTTTCTTTAGGCATTTGTTTAGTAGACTTCTTAGAAGTTATGATGCCTGTGGATGGCACCTGTGACTCAGTGAGTAGGGCGCCGGCCCCATATACTGAGGGTGGTGGGTTCAAACCCAGCCCCAGCCAAAACTACAACAACAAAAAAAGAAGTTATGATGCCTAGAAGACAACACTTCTGGTTACCATTTAGAACTTTTTTATACTAACAAATCAAAACCCTTGCAGAAGTTAAGAGTAAATAAATTATAGGCTAAACAAAATTACACAGGTAATATATAAATTGTAGGGGAATAAACTCTTAATAATCTCACTACCCAGAGATCATCATTGATCAACAGTTTAGGATATATTCTTACAGATTTTATGATTTAATTTTTAAGTTTTCAAACAAAAAAATGCCAACAAATACCATGGTGTATATGTGAACATACATACAGCATTTTGTAGCCAGTTATTTCCCAGAGTCCATGTTTTTTACTTTTAGCATGTTTTAGTGAATTCTGACTAAGAAAAAACACATTAACACATTTTTAATTAATTAAAAAACACAGCTTACAAGATTAATTAGAAAACTGGGAGGAGTAGGAGGGAGGTAGGGAAACCAGAACGGGGAGATACACAAACACTTGGAACCAACCCCCTGCATACATTTCAAAGAACAGACCTTTTCTTAAAATAAGAGAGGAAGAGAGAAAGAAAAGAAGAAAGTAGAGATTAGTAACTCTGTTTCCAACCATGTTTCTCAGAGCTGGAAGATTTTCAAGGGTAAAAGGTAGAGGAGGGGGGTGTGTGGAGGTTTGGAATTAAGCATGGGGGACTTCCAAATAGCTCGTATTTGGAAACTGTCTTAGAAGACCCCTTTACACTGAATTTTGAATTTGATAAGACTTTATTTAGTATGCTGATTGAGCAGCACAGACTGGTATATGATGGGCAAAATCTGAAGGTCATTAATCTGTCATTCCAGGTCTTTTCATCTCCCCATGAATATAATCATTGATGGATTTTTGGCTAACTGTCCCTGGAATCTGCTGTGAAACTCAGCAGCTCAGTGTTTATATGTAAACAAACACAAGTGCTATTAGGGTGATTCTCTTCATCAAATAGTTTCCTGTCCCCCTTCTGTGACTACTATGATTACAGGGGTCTGTTATGAATAAGCATGCAACATTTTTAAATTGGTGATTTCTTAGAAGGTGAATTTCATTTTAAGACAAATGTACATCAGAGTCAGAGAGAGGTTTAACCCTCAGCAAAACTAGGAGAAAGATTAAAACTAATTCACAATTTAGTAACATGATGTTATAAATCAGTGGTAATCAAGAAATAGATGCTTGTCTTAAGTTGGAAAGATTTGATTATTTGTAGCAAACATAAGAACTTGGGTTAAAATTGCTTCAGATGAACCTCTGTAGCTTCTTTCATTTCTGGTCTAATTTGGTCCCATAATTGGGTTTGTTATCATATAGGTTAGCATCTAAGAAAAGAACTGAAGTTCTGGTTTATTTAGATGACCCTGGAACCATTGGCCTGCTTTATCTTATTGTTGCTTATTTGTTTTCTTTTTCTTTTGTAATTTTGTTGCTTTTAAAAAAAATTTGTAGGGGTTTATTTTATTTCGTTTCTTTTCTTTTCTTTTCTTTTCTTTCTTTTCTTTCTTTCTTTTTTTTTTTGAGACAGAGCCTCAAGCTGTCACCCTGGGTAGAGTGCTGTGGCATCACAGCTCACAGCAACCTCCAGTTCCTGGGCTCAAGTGAGTCTCCTGCCTCCGCCTCCCAAGTAGCTGGGACTACAGGCGCCTGCCACAATGCCCAACTATTTTTTGGTTGCAGCCGTCATTGTTGTTTGGCGGGCCTGGGCTGGATTTGAACCCGCCAGCTCAGGTGTACGTGGCTGGCGCCGAGCCTTATTTCATTTTCAATTTTATTTTTTCTGTTTTTCTGGGGTTTTATTATTTTTTTTATTTTGCATTTTTTTAGCTTCCTTTTTTGATATTTTTCCATCTGTGACAGTCACTCAGTTAGTAGAAAGTCATGATATCCATTTAAGAGAGAATAAATAGGGCCAGGCACAGTGGCTCACACCTATAATACTAACACTCTGGCCAAGGCGGGAGCATTGTTTGAGCTTAGGAGTTCAAGACCAGCCTGAGCAAGAGTTAGACCCTGTCTCTACTAAAAATATAAAAAATTATCTGGGCTTTGTGGTAGAGACCTGTAGTCTCAGCTACTTGGGAGGCTGAGGCAAGAAGATCACTTGAACGCAAGGAGTTCCAGGTGCTGTGAGCTAGGTTGATGCCATGACATTCTAGTCTGGGCAACAGAGTAGAGACTCTGTCTCAAAAAAAAAAAAAGAAGAAGATGAACACTTGTAAAAAGTCAGGAAAATGTGTATGTTCTACATGGTAGGGATTACTGTCTTTAATACTCTGAACCTAGGCCAGGGGCAGTGGCTCACACCTGTAATTCTAGCATTCTGGGAGGTCAAGGCTGCTGGATTGCCTGCACTCAGGTTTGAGAGCAGCCAGAGCAAGACCCCATCTCTAAAAATAGCTGGGCATTATGGCAGGTGCCTGTAGTCCCAGCTACTCAGGAGGCTGAGTCAAGGGAATTGCTTGAGCCCAAAAGTTTGAGGTTGCTGTGAGCTATGATGCTACAGCACTCTGCTGAGGGTGACAAAATAAGACTCAGTCTGAAACAAAAAATTTGCTGAACCTAAATACTTTTAAAGAGAATTCTGGGCCACTTTGCTATTTTTTTTTTTTTTTTCATTTAACTTTACCTCTTTCTACTCAGTGAAAGTTTTGCCTCTGCTGATTTATTCATTTCATTCTGAGAAAACTGGGTCTTGATCCCTATAATCTACTTATAATCCTATGCAGTGAAATCTGCAGCTGTCTAGTAAAGATTAAACTAACTTTTTGGTTGTTCTCAAATAACTGAAATGCTTGAGATTATAAAGACCAAAGCATTTCATTAGAGAGCCAAAAGATAAGAAATGGAACTGGAGTAGAGTAAGGAATCGTTTATTCAAAGCCAAAATAAATTATTCTTATGTATGTCTTGGTAATGTTCTTTCTGTCTTAACAGGAAGGAAGGAAAGAAAACATGATCTAATTTAATTGGTACACTTGGCCTGACCTCAGGAAAGCATGTAGTATGTTATGATATTGCCGATGTGTGTTTACTCTAGCAGAGCCTTCTTGTCTGTCACCCTTTTGGACCTTGGGTGGCACATCTGAGGCAGGACCTCTGTTTGTGCTCTCAGGAGACATGACAACATTAAGAAGCATTACTAGGCTTTTGTTTCTGTAGATAACATTGTTAACAGTTTGTTACTATTCTCTTTGGGGTTTCTGCCTGTTAAGGTTGATGTTTCTGTAAAAGCATGCTGATAATACAAGCTGGAGATAAGAGAGCACAGAAACCTGGGCAAGCTGCCCGCGTCCTCTGCCCAGCCCTGGTTTTGGTCCTCCCTGTTGCTCACGACTAGTATGTAAATGAAATAACCTGACTCTTCACAAAACAGAGAGAGGGTTCTTTCTGACCAGGAGAAACATAAAAAGAGAAATTAGTTTTTGCCTTATTGTAGCAGTTGATTTACTTCACATTGGTGAATTCTAGTATTTATAGCAGTACTGAAAATTGGACACACATCTGACACGTATACCACCATGGTTTCTTTTCTTCCCTCCTTCTTGAAATACCTGACTACGCATTTCGTACCTTATTTATAGATTATATCAGAAATAGATTTCACAATTAGATGAGGAAATAGACCTTGGGATTTATTATATTATGTTTGATTTTGAAAAAGTTAATAGAATAAAATATTTAAGAATATAAAATAGGGAAAATAGCCTTCGGTTCCTCTTATTCTTTCTTAGAAATTCACCTGAGAAGAGCCTAATCTTTAAGCCGGAATGACCTGCAGGTCAGAATTATAACCCAAACCCTCACAAGATGCTCCACTCCCCACTCTTCATTCAGATTCCTAGCCATAAATTGTACGCTAAGAGCCTTGTCTCCTGAAACCAGACATTTACGTGACATTACCTGATCCTTTATATAGTTTTATATCCTCTTAGCTACTGTTTCTGGTCGCCAGTGACCATGAATTGGCCCATTATTTCTGTGGAGTAGATACCATAGACTAGAGAAGTGAGAGAGAGCATCGTTTAATGGTTAAGAAAATTGGCTCTGGTGTCAGTTATCTCTGGGTTATAATTCTGGTTCTATTACTTATTAGTAAGAGGACCTGCAGGTCACTTTGGCTTAAAGATTAGGCTTTCTGAGGTGAATTTCTAAGAAAGAGTGAGAAGAACCAAAGGTTATTTTCTCTATTAACTCCTTATGCTTTCACATTTACCTGGTAATGAAGATAATCACTCTGTTTCTGTATGAATTCTTACAATTTGCCTAATACAGCCACATTTCTGTTAAAGATACTCAGGATATATGTTACATAGCATCTTGCTTCATAAGAATTCAAAGTTTGCTAATGTATTTATTTCTCCACATGGTATCAAAGTAGAGTAACTCTGGATGCAGATGTGGGTAATTATACCCAGGTTTTATGAAGAAGCTGAAACTTTTTGAGTTTTGATTGATTTGACTTGCACTGGATCAGAGAGAGAATTAAAATTCAGATCTCTTAATTTGACACAGGAAGCTTCCCCCAAAGTATGTATTACTGATTAAGACAGTTATTTTGTAGGTTGGTTTGAGATTCGGTTCTGGATTTCTAGCACGAACAATATAAATTATAGGCAGTATTGAGCTGAACTTACTGAAACAAGAGTAAATTATATGCTCTAAAAACAAAGGTTTCTGATTTCCTGGAAAGGGGCAAAATACAAATTTTTGTGGTCTCAGAGGGTTTTCATCTCTCTCCAGGCTTAAGAAAACTGTTGTTACTGTCACATCTGGATATCTGAATTCTTTTGGAAGGACTTTCCATTGTTAATCTTCATTAACCAAAGAGCCTGCATGCCTTGGGCTAAAAAATAGTAGAATAAAGGAAGCGCGTGCTCTCGGGTTCACTGGAGCTTCCCTGTCGAAGTGCGTGACCAGGAGAAGGCTCCCACTGAGGAGGCATCTAACCTGCAGTGAGGCATGAGCTTCAGAGAGGAACCATTTCTCTCATGTTCAATGTAGAGCTTTCTGCAGAAGCATATATAATTTTTAACAGATTGTTTCCAAGGTGTTTGTATTGGTTTCAGAAGGATCGAGGGGTCAGCACAGATTCTGGAGCCCCCGCCTGGGTGTGCATTCTGTCTCTCCTTCCTACTGGCTGTGTGACCCTGGTCTTGCTGTTTAACCTCTCTGTGCCTCAGCTTTCTCATCTGTAAAATAGGGATAATTATAATATCTATCTCACAGGGTTATCATGAAAACTATGAAAATTAGCCCTAATTGCTTCTGCTATTAATGTTACCTCTGTTCTAATGAAGGCAAGAGAACAAGTGCTTAAGGCTCTCGACCCTTTCCTTTCTAGAAGAGGACTTTCTAACTTGCCCCATGGTTCCAGCGTCAGGTCTCTAAAAATTCAGGCCCCCACTGTGACCTTTGTGCTCCATCACCAGTTTACTACATGGGTAACACATAGTGTGGGCCTACTTTCGTGAGAGGAAACAGTAAGTAAGCCTGGTGCTGAGGAAAAACCATTAGCAGGAGCATCAACTCACATTTATTGATGGGATGCAGGGAACCGTACATAGGCCATGGTGGAATGAATGTCTCTGACCCTCAGAGGAATTTATACTTGTTCACCTGTGCCACAGGAAGGGGATTTGAAAAGGGCTGTGATGTGACAGAAGTGGCATGCATGGTGTGCTCCTCAGACTGTAAGATATAGGATAAATAGACCGAGAAAAGCAAAGAAGGAATGATTTTTTCAAGAAGGCAGATGACAGAGGAAGAACAGGGAGGGCCCTTGCCAGTGGGGAGACAATAGGAAGACAGTGAAGCTGAGGTTGCTGAAAAGATTGAGGGGCTGGAGAAAATACCCCAGAAGTCAAGGGGCCGGATGGTGTCAGGGGAACATGGAAATAGGTAGTGGTGGTGCAGCAGAACAAGTGGAAAATGAGTCCAGGGAAAAAGCTATTGGGTTGGACTGGAAGGTGCGTTTTGGAACTTTAGGAGGGGTGAGAGTGCAAGCCCGGCTATCCTGTTATGCCACCTCAGTTGCATGTTAGTATTTAATTCCTTCAAAAGCTGGGTGTGAGGGGGGTGAAGGGGAAATGAAGCCAGGACAATTGTGGCTATAAATGTTATTCCATACGGTGTTTGTAATCTATTATAAGAATGAATATGTAAAACAGAAACACAGTGCTAAGTGCAGACTAGCATAGGGAATAAACCGCAAGGGAGAAGGTGAGCGAGTGAATCTCTGAGGGCTCCTTAGGGATTCTTCAAGGGTGAGTGGAATGTTAGGGAGGTGGCCAGCCAGAGAAATGGTAACTGGAAAGGGCAGCTCTTGACATTTAGAGCATGCTTTGGACAGGTCAGAGGAGTGAGGTCCAGAAATAACACGGTCTGCCATCCACAGAGCTCTGGAGGAATGACCAGAAAAAGGCGGCTTTGCCTGAAACACATGGGAATAGTGATAGTTTTGGGGTCAGAGAGTAGTCATTGAATTTCAGTGGAAAACAGACACTTTGGATGATCTAAATTTGTGCTTTCCTCTCTTGGTCCCCCATCAGAGATCCTGGCAGAGTTACCTGTGTTCTCAGGCTTGCCTGGATCATGTGCAGGGGTGTAGGGGAAGGAGAAGTCGCCATGAGGTGAGCGGGCTGCTTCTCGGCTCCTCAGTAGAGGGCACTGTCTCAGGATGTGCACACTTCTGCTGACTGGTCTTTGCTGTGGTTTGATGGTTTAAAAAAATACAAACCACAAACCAAAATAACTCCTCTTCTCTACCACATTTTCCACTGTGCATTCTTCCTGGTATATTTACTGGGGAAATGGTACCTTCTGTGGCTTTTGTTTCTGAAAGAGGCCACAAGTAATATCCGGCTATAAGAGTATCTCTTTTATCAGCAAATGATTCACAAACATAGCTGGGTCCTCACCACATAGCTGGACTTTTATGTTTACTCTGAAAGAAAAGAAGCCTCGTTTCATTTCACTGTTCAAATGGCAATCATAATTATAAATGGTTGTTTTAGTTCCTTTCTGCTGATTTTTTTAAACATCTAGCCCATGTTGTTATCCCTCTTTCTAAATATGTGCACTTAGAACACATGGCATCTCTGATTTAAAGATTAAAAATACATAGTGGACACAGTGGCACGTGCCTGCAATCCCAGCTACTTGAGAGGCTAAGATGGGAGGATCAGCCTGGGCAGCATGGCGTGACCTCCACAGTCAGTACGTAGTAAATAAATGAATACGTGCACACATACATAACCAGTCAAGACCGTAAATGGACCTGGCAAATGAAATTGGTTCCAAACAGACGTCTGAGCTAGATGAAATGATGTCTTCTGTTGCTGAAGCCCTAACTACCTGCCAACTCTCTTCGTCACTGAGTGCTCTATTGGAGGGAACTGAGCCAGATGGAAAAGACTCTAAAGTTAGCACCTGAGTTTGATGCAAGCTTTCCTTAACTGGTTGTGTGAATATAGACAACTGACGCCAACCCTGCCTGCCTCATGATGTTGTGAGGATTAAAATCAAAACACAGGTAGGGAAGGTATGTGAAATTGCACTGTGAAGCTCTTTTGGGGGGGAGGGTATGTGTATATGTGTGTTTTGTTTTCTCAAGTATAATTTTTTAAATACATAATAAAATTACATTGTTCCAAAATCAAAATAACAAAAGATTTATAAAGAAAAATCTTGTTTCCCTCTCTGTCCCTCTCCATTCCCCTCCTCCTCCCTCGGGTTACCACCATTGCTATTAGTTTCTGGTGTATCTTTTTTTATAGTGCCAATAAATGTATAGAGAGGTACAATGACCGCCTCCTGTTCATGCAGGGGTAGTCAGTGGTAGCACACCTTATATTCTGCTCTTCACTTAGCAACCTGTCTTGGAGGCATTTCCTTATCAGTACATTTCCACCATCTTCCACTGTCTGCATGGACCTTAATTTATTTAACCATTTCTCATACTAGTGGAACTCAGTTGTTTCGGTCTTTTGCTATTACAAACTATTAGAGTAAGTTAATATATCTACAGTGCTTAGAATAATGCCGTACATACTGTGTGCCTGCAAGTACTTTGTATCTGCAGGACAGAGTCCCAGAAACGGCATTGCTTCTTAAAAAGGATACATGGATTTGGAATTTCTCTAGATACTGAAAAATTTCATTCCATGGGCATTTTATCCTGTACAAATTAAGGTATTAGACATGCTTCACACAATAGGTACCTAACAGAAGTAGTTGACAAATTGTCACTACTAAATTTTCTATTGAGATTATCTGTGTTTCTTGTTGGGGACTAGAGTATGCCAAGACCTTAGTAAGTGATGGGGTTTTTCATTGAGCCTATGTTTCATGTTTTCTTTTACTTATCCTGCTTTGTTCTTGTATTTTTTTTTTATTATAATAGCAGAAAAATGGTTGTAAGAGTAACACTTGAGTTAGAAACCAAATTTAAAAAGATTATGGCTGGGCGGTACCTGTGGCTCAGTGAGTAGGTCGCTAGCCCCATATACGAAGGGTGGCAGGTTCAAACCTGGCCCTGACCAAACTGCAACAAAAAAAAGCCAGATGTTGTGGTGGGTACCTGTGGTCCCAGCTACTCGAGAGGCTAAGGCAAGAGAATCACCTAAGCCCAGGAGTTGGAGGTTGCTATGAGCTGTGATGCCACGGCACTCTACCCAGGAACAGCTTGAGACACTGTCTCAAAAAAAAAAAAAAAAAAAGATTATGGCTGGGTATGGTGGCTCACGCAAGTAATCCCAGTACTCTGGGAGGCCGAGGCAGGTGGATTGCTGGAGCTCACATGTTCCAGACCAGCCTGAGCAAGAGCAAGACCCTGTCTCTAAAAAGTAGCCGGGCCTTGTAGCAGGCGTCCCAGCTACTTGGGAGGCTGAGAGGCTGAGGCAAGAGAATCACTTGAGCTCAAGAGTTTGAGGTTGCTGTGAGCTGTGACACTATAGCATGCTACTGAGGGCAAGAAAGTAAGATTCTGTCTCAAAAAAAAACCAAACTGATAAATTTGATTTAATAAAAAACAATCTTTTTAGTTGGCTAGCAAATATCATAAACTAAATTAGAAGGCAAATTACTTAATAGGAAAAAATATTTGCAACCAATGTAAATATATAGGATGCTACCACTGACCACTATGAAAATTATATACTGTATTTTTTTTATTGCACTGTTTCTAGTTTAGACACACAAATACTTACCATTGTATTATAGTTACCTGCCAGATTCAGTGTAGTAAAATGCTGTATAGGTTTTAGCCTAGGAGCAATAGGCTATACCATATAGCTTAGATAGCTTAGGGGTGCAGTAGGCTGTAGCATCTAAGTCTGTGTAAGTACTCTGTGATTATTTGCATGGTAGGAAGTTTTAAATAGGAGCCAAGTGCCAGTGAAGTTTGTGCTTTCCTTTCTGGCAGTCTTTATTCAACCTTGAGTTACTGGCTGTTAGCTGAAAGATTGGGAGTGACTTAATGAGGTCTTTGGTCGTCCGGTTTTCTTAGGTCCATGTTGCCAAGACAGATCCATCAGAGCAGAACAGATAACTTGGTTTTGTCATACTTCTTTGAAAAAACAATACTTACATAAATACATGCATAGCAATACATATATACAAACAAACAAACCACAAGTATAATAATTTGTTAATGAGGTGAAATACTTCATAGAACAAAGACAACAAAAAATATAAAACATTTATAATTCAAATGAAAATATATTTGTTATCTTAATCTAGTCTAAGAGATTTAAATTTTAGATCTCTGGTAGGATTTCAGAAAACAGTTTTCAACTAATGCATTTGAAGCTTTTCTGTTTCTCAGTGAATTTCCTCTAACCAGTCTACAGCTATATCCACAGATACTGTTTTTCCCTTTCCAGATGGATTCTACTCTTTCTCTTACAGAAACATTGCCAGTTGGGGTTTTTTTGTTTGTTTTTTAAAGGAGAGTTCGCTTTTTTTATTTCTTTCTCATTGCATGTAAACAAGACATTCAAGTTTAAACACATTTAATTTCACCTTAGTTCCTAAAACTGACTTTTTTATCCATCTATTTGTTCCCCCCATTGTAACCTTGTCATCCCTGGAGCAGGTTTTTATTTTGTTTTCTTTTCTTTTTTCCTTGGGAAGGCTTGTTTCTAATGGCCAGAGTGCTCCGGAGCTCAGAGCTGCAACTTTCTTGGCATCAAAATGGCTGCCTGAGTCCTGCCTGAGCAGCTTCTCTGCTGCCCCTGAACAGAGTCCCTCAGTCTCAGACAGCCTGATCCTAATCTCCTCAGTCAAACTCCAAGACGTGCAGTGTCAACAGTTAACAGCAGCCACAAGTCCATTATCTCTATAGGGTACAATTACTTGGCTGCCACCTAGACTGTGAGGTTTTTGCAGGCCCCCCCCAAATTCATATCCTGAAGAGAGAGACTAATCAAGGCAGGTCCTCTTGGCAGGGACATTGAAAGGGTGGATTACAATTGATAGGAGTTTTAATTTGTGAGGACTTAATCTGATCTGCTTTGGGAGCCAGATAGTGTAGATGTACTTATTGTCCATTTTCTCTGGGCATTCTGTGAAGATTCATTTGATTGCGCAGTGATAGTATTGTTATAAGGACACAGAACTTTATTACATGACTCTGCCCCTATCGTTCACCTGCCTCACTGCCCAGAGCGCCTCTGAGGATATATTCAGCCTGCATTGTGGTAAGGGGAAGGATGACTAAAGCCTCAAATTGTGTGGGGCCTCGAGTCTGGTCTCTTGCTTGCTGAAAGTTCCTTTTGAGGAAGGCAAATTCTGAGTCTTTTCAGGAAGCACTTAACATGCAGCAAGAAATGGTACTGGTTGGCCCTTTAGCTGACAAAACTTTTATGGCAAGAACTTAGTGGCACTAGAGAGGTGATGTGAAGGGCCAGGTCCTGACTGGCTGGCATAAGTGAAGCTAGGGACTCAGGAACATGTAATCAAGACAGCAGAAGCAGCACAGGCCACGGCACCAGTCTGTGCCCTCCTTCCCTCTTTCTCCTGCTGAGGAAAGGGGCGCTGCCCCGGGGGCAAGGATGCAGTTCCTCACTGGCTTGCTCAGAGTTCTGAACAGCTTCTGAGGCATTTTTTCCTGAGGGTAAACATGCTGTGCCACAGCACGACTTCTATCATGGGGAGAAGCAAAATTGGACATAGATGACCTCACCAGAGCAGTATTGTTTTCAGGTAAAATAATGCCCTCTGTCACACCATTTAGTTTATAAAATTAGACTTACCACCATGTTAGTAATTTAAATCAGTCTTATCTTAAATCAGCAGTTCTCAAAATGTGACCTGAGGATCTCTGTGGGTCTCTGGGACACCTTTTTTAGGGGTCTGCCAAGTCTTTCCTTCTCCAACAACATATCTGTGAGGCTGGAACTTCTTCATCTATATTTTAGCCAGAACAACATATTGCAACAGATGGAACACAGATGCAGATACAGGAATTCAGCTGTCTATGAAAACAGACATTTCACCTCTTTGTTTTGGAGAATACTATTTTTTCCTAAATACAAAGAGGGTACCAAAAATGTATACATATTTTAAGAAAGGAAAAATTGCATAAAATTCATAATACTCAAGTCATGTTTGATTTCTGCAATTACAGGAAGTGCTTAATGTGACTTGTATTTATCTTTTGATTAAACTGCCCTCAATAGAGTACTGTGGCATCACAGCTCACAGCAACCTCAAACTCTTGGGCTTAAGCAATTCTCTTGCCTCAGCCTCCCAAGTAGCTGGGACTACAGGTGCCTGCCACAATGCACAGATTTTTTTTGGTTGCAGTTGTCATTATTGTTTAACAGCCTGGGGCTGGGCTCAAACCTGCCAGCCTTAGTGTATGTGGCCAGCACCCTACTTACTGAGCTACAGGTGTTGAGCCCACCGATTTCCTTCTAAGAAAACATAGACTGTGTGACCCTTTAATTCTCAGCATCGGCTCGGCGCCTGTGGCTCAGCAGGCTAAGGCGCCAGCCATGTACACCTGAGCTGGCGGGGTCGAATCCAGGCTGGGCCCGCCAAACAACAATGACGGCTGCAACCAAAAAAGGGCCGGGCATTGTGGCGGGCGCCTGTAGTCCCAGCTACTTGGGAGGCGGAGGCAAGAGACTCGCTTGAGCCCAGGAATCGGAGGTTGCTGTGAGCTGTGGATGCCACAGCACTCTATCCAGGGTGACAGCTTGAGGCTCTGTCTCAAAAAAAAAAAAAAAAAAAATCTCAGCATCATCTGTGGATAAAGCGCCTGCTGGGAATGATGGCGTACCCCATCAGGATGCCTGTATCAGCCTCACTGGTTACTGTAGGAATCTGTGCTAGAAAGGAATGAGGAAAACAGCCAGTGATGCTGAAAGAGCAGGTGGTAAAAATGGATCTGGTGTGCTTGCCTTTCTAACCCTGGAGATGTATGGCTATTATGAGCAAAAAAATACTTACTAGTAAAAAGGTCATCACTCGCTGTCAGCAGTGTAGCTGAGCAATGAAACAGCAACACAGGGTCTGGTATCAGCCTTAGGTCCAAGGTCCAGCTCAACCACACCCAGGCGACCTGGGCATATTACTTACCCCAAGCCCCAGTTTTCTAATTGGTGAAAATACAGTTATGCCTGACCTATCTGCTTCATAGAGTTGCTAATATTATTTAGATTAAGTTAGATTACAGTTTTATTAGTTTTGTAAAAGGCTTTATAGTACAAATAGGGCTTCTTCTGTTCTTTGCCCCTTGCCCTCTGGACTCACGAGACTTGTGTTTTTTCCTCCAGGTTACCTGTGCATGACAGACGAGTGGTTCTCTGAGTTTGTCTACGAGGTGGTGGTGGACCAGAAGTATGTCCCTAAAGAGGTGCTAGCTGTGTTAGAGCAGGAACCCATTATCCTGCCAGCATGGGACCCCATGGGGGCTTTGGCTGAGTGATATTGCCTCCAGGTCTTTCCTCCTCCCACTGAACCTGAAGGAGCTGCAGAGGACAGATCCAGGGACTGAAGCCAAAGTCACACAGGTGACTGTGTGTTCCCATAGGACACAGTCAGACTCTTGGATCTCCACTCTCTTCCAGGAGCTTCTTCGGGGAAGTGTGCTTTATGCTGAAACAAATACTTTTAAAGAAAAAAAAAGGGGGAAGATCAGGTCATACTGCCCACTCTCCTCATCTTCAACAGCTCAGGACCTCTCAGCATTTTAATCAAATGTAATTGTTTGTCTTAACTCTGTCAAAACGGTTTGATTCAGTATCTGAGTTTTGATAAGACAGGAGAAGATGAGCAATTGAGGTGTATGGAGAGCAAACAGACCTACTGCTCCCTGTTCCTAGAGTAGGGTGGGGGGAGGGTTTCCTACAATTTGAGCTCTCAAAACTGCATGCTGCCTGACAGTCTCCTTCCTAGACGGCAGTCACTGAATTCAGTTTTTTTAAGGTAAATTTCATGTGCCTCTAATAGCCCAAAAATGGGAGGTTGGTCAGGTCTGACATGATTCCTTCCTGTTTCTTGGAACAGTGGGAGCACAACTGTACTTGAGTCAGGTTTAAGTAGAGGCTTAGACTTAAGTGGGGTGAGAAAACAACCAAAACCTTATCATGATCTCAATTATAATCATTAGGGGGAGCTCTCGCTTAATAGTTTAATGTCTGCCTCTGGAATTGGGGGTTGGGTGGGCAGGGAAAGGTGATATCCATTCTTTCTGACAACTAGATGGTGCTGAGTTGCTTTTGAATAAAACACTTTGCTAAATGAGAATAAGTTGGCTTATTTGCTCTAAGTATCTATAATAAAGAAGGCAACCATGTGTCTCACTTTCTTCAAAATAAAAAAAACAGGAAGGCTTCCCTGCTTCAGTTTCTCTGCAGATTATATGTTCCTTCCCAGCCTGTACTAATTCTCACTGGCTTCTGCAAAGAGCTTCAAAATACCATAAGTAAGAAGGCCCGGACCCCTGACACTTCATTCTTCCACCCAGACCCAGGAGCCTTAGAAAGGGGAGAAGTGAGGTTCTGTTGGGCCAGCCTTAGAATGGGTTGGAAAGCATGCACCTTACTGAGATTGGGCCTGTCTTGTACTGAAAGCAAATAAGTAGAGCACCCTGGTCAGCATTTCAGTGCCTGAGACCCCTGCTGGTGTGACTCCCAAAGAATCTTTCTATTCCTATCAGGCGTACTGTCTATCACAGCACTTTCTAAGATTAAATTAGGGAAAGGTTCAAGCTTTCACAGGAGTGTTCACAGTATTTCAGTAATCCTCTCCCTAGCAGGATAAATAAATTCATTTCTAGACACAGAAACTGCAAAACAATCAGCATATAGGAAGAAAAGATTACCTCACAAGTAAAGATAACTGGATGGACAGCTAACACCTCATCAGCATCTGTACACCAGAAATAGATCTTCAAAGTGCTGTAAGAGATCAACTGTGAACCTAGAATTCTTTGCTTGATTAAACTTGGTAACAAGGCTTTCAAGCATAAGAGTGGGGAGGCGCCTGTGGCTCAGTGAGTAGGGTGCCGGCCCCATATACTGAGGGTGGTAGGTTCAAACACGGCCCCGGCCAAACTGCTATCAAAAAATAGCCAGGCGCT
>CAUYON010143500.1:0-34856 GCA_963573935.1 Arctocebus calabarensis | reverse complement strand
AGAAATGCAAATCAAAACTATTTTGAGATATCATCTAACTCCAGTAAGATTAGCCCACATCACAAAATCCCAAAACCAGACATGTTGGCGTGGATGTGTAGAAAAGGGAACACTTCTACATTGCTGGTGGGAATGCAAACTAATGCATTTCTTTTGAAAAGATATTTGGAGAACACTTAGAGATCTAAAATTAGACCTGCCATTCAATCCTAAAATTCCTCTACTAGGCATATATCCAGAAGACCAAAAATCACATTATAACAAAGATATTTGTATCAGAATGTTTATTTCAGCCCAATTCATAATTGCTAAGTCATGGAAGAAGCCCAAGTGCCCATCAACCCACAAATGGATCAATACATTGTGGTATATGTACACCAAGGAATAGTATACAGCCTTAAAGAAAGATGGAGATTTTACCTCTTTCATGTTTACATGGATGGAACTGGAACATACTCTACTTAGCAAAGTATTTCAAGAATGAGAGAAAAAGTATCCAATGTACTCAGCCCTACTGTGAAGCTAAGTTATAGCTTTCATATGAAGGCTATAACCCAATTATAGCACAAGTATATGGGGCAAGGGGCAAGGGAGGGGTGTAGAGGGGGGATGTTGGGTGGAGGGAAGGTAATTGGTGGGGCCATACCTATGGTTCATCTTAGAAGGGTACAGGTGAACCTTACTAAATGCAGAATACAAATGTCTTCGTACAATAACTACAAAAATGCCATGAAGGCTATGTTAAACAGTTTGATGAAAATATTTCAGATTGTATATGAAACCAGCACATTGTACCCCTTGATTGCACTAATGTACACAGCTATGATTTAATAAAATAAAAAAAAGAGCAGGACTGATGAAATCACTGCAAAAATTCATCAAGTTATGCACAAAAATTGTCGCCAAACTATGAGAAGCATAGCAGACCAAATAAACATTAGTAGAGAAACAGGAAAGTATTAACTGCAAATATTGGCATGAGAAAGGTGTGGTTCTTGTATCATGACAGTGCTTCAGCTCAGCTGGAACTCGCTGTCTGTGAGTAAGTTTTCAGAGCCATTAAACAAATAACTGTGTTGGAACATCCTCCCTACTCATATGATCTACTCCCAGTGACTTTTTTCTTTACCGAAGAATGAATGAAATATTGAAAAGAAGACATCTTGATGACCATCAAGAAATTAAGGATAATAGGACAACAGCTCTAATGGCCACTCCATGAAAAGATCCAAAATTGTTCTGCAGCATGGACTAGGCACTGGCAGTGGTGCACAGCTTCCCACAGGGAGTACTTCTAAGGGGACTATAGCAATATTCAGCAATGAGGTATGCAGCACTTTTTTTAGGATGAACCCTCAAACTGAATTGTAGACTTCATTTGTCAGCCAGATCATGTTCATTAATGTGTTCAAATAGTCTCTATATTTTATGATTTTTGTCTATCTGCTCCATCAATTATAGAGAAAAAAATTTTTTAATCTCCCCATGTGATTATTTATTTTTTCTTTCAGTTTTGTTGAATTTTCCTTTATATATCATTTATATATCCTAGGATTATTTCATTGGGTATACACAAATGTAGACTTGTTATATCATCACTATAAACTGAAGCTTTAATTCATTTTAAAGCATCCCTAGCTATCTTATTATTTTTAAAAGTCTTCTTTGATGTTAATATAGCTACAAACACACTCCTTCATTTAGCAATTGAATAGTACACACTTTTTCATCATTTTATTTCTAAATTTTTTGTCACTTTGTATTTTTTATAGTGCTACTAAAATTGAATATTAATTATCTTTTATAATTGAGTCTAAAATACCTATCTTTTAATAGGAACACTTAACCAATTTATATTGAAAGGAATTATTGATATATGTGAATTTTCATTTAAAGTGCTTTATATTTGCAATTTATATATCTCTTTTCTGTTCAGTGTTACCATTTATCTCCTCTTACTCAGTTGGGTTACTAATTATATTTCATTTCCCCTTCACATCTTTGGAGTGTTTACATAAATTATAACATGAATCCTTAATTTATGAAGTGCAATGTTAACTAATGAATTACCTTTTCAAAGTTTTTTATTGTCTTGTCCGTGCTTATGAACATGTGATATTTTCTTATATGCATAGAATGTATAATTATCAAGTCAGTGTATTTAGGATATTCATCATCTCAAGTATTTATCATTTTTATGTAACATAATCTTTAAACTGCAAGTCACATGGGTAAATTTTATGTAACATAATCTTTAAACTGCAAGTCACATGGGTAAATTATCTAACAACTTTTACTGAATCCTTAGTTCAATGTTGAGTTGATAAATTACATTTTTCTATGTTGTTTTGTAAAAATTTAAATTGACAAAAGAAAAGCATGAATAATTTTAATGTAGCAGGCACCAGACAATGAATTTTCACATATATTGAAATATTTAAAAAGTTCAAGCACTGATTCTGATTTTGAAGTTGAGGAAATTCTAACAAAAAGAACCTTTTGTATGTAAGAGACCTGGAATTTTAGCTGTTTTCCAAAACCCACCTTGGTTTTCCTTTTACTGCTTTGTAGTTACTTCCCAGAAACAGGGAGATGTAACCTGCAAGCCCACACAAAAATATTTGGCTTATCAAGCTCTCTGCAGCTCTCCCAAAGAGAAGTGGCCCCAAATAAGAGGCTCAGTCCTCTAGGTGTCAGCCCTCTGCAGTATCTGGCTGTTAATTTGCACTGTCTTGTTACCTCTCCAATCTCCTTAAGCAGATTTATTGTATATTTTATCTATATCTTCTAGGTAGGTGTGTTCAGTTGAAGGATTGGTATAAATTACTTAGTGTACTATTACTAGAAAAGATGTCATAATCTACTTTTTTTAACTCATGATTTTTTCGAATATATTCTCATGGTACAGACCATGGTTTATTTAACCTATACCACTTTGTTACACAATTGCATAGTTTCTCAATTTTGCTACTCTAAATAATAATAATGAGAATGATTAAAAGAAATCTTAGAAGATTAAATGGTCAAGTAGGTTAAAAAACAAAAAGGAATCAAAATAAAGTAATGTCTTAAAAGCCTGAAAAGGAAACTTTCAAGCATAAGGAGTGAGGAGTCAGCAGTTCCAAATTTCACAGGAAGCTCCTAGAAGAAATGAATTAGGAAGAAGTAACAAAACTTCCATACAATAGAATTTTAAAATGCCATGTAATAGAAAAAATATGATGAGACTTTTTCAGTAAGGCAAGAATAAAGGATTAATGAAGATGGAAGGAATGGGGGGATGCTGAGAATTAATGACATCCTTTGAATTCTTATTGGATACAAAGGTTGTGAAAAGGAACACAGAAGGATGATTTCAAAGTTTCTAGCCTGTGTAAGACAGCTCACTAAAATAAGGAACCCAGAAGAAACAGGTTATGACAAACATAAGTTTTGGAGGGATCTTGTTTATAATTTCCCATGGTACATCCAAGATAGATACTATGGAAATAAAAAGGGGGAAATGTTTCAATCATATTGAAAAGAGACTGAGCAGCTGAAGAGCTATACTACTGGTCTAAGGTAAAAAAAAGAAAGAATTAAAGTCATAAAGGATAAAATACTGAGAGAAAAGGCAAAAGAAGGAATTGCAACCTCAAAGAAAGAATGAATAAATAGAGGAATAAGGTAATGTTATTGTGGTTTAATATTTCAAGTATTGTAGTTATACCTATAATACCACCATATGACTTTGGGAGTGAAATAACCAAAATAATGGAGAAAATTATCGAGGTACATGAAGGCAGAAATATTTGAGGCTAACATGGATCATCCATTTGAGTATAGAAATTATCCAGGATGACAGTAGGAATTAGGACAGAAGTTAAAATCCTGGAGAAAGTACTTGAAGAATATGGGGGAGAAGTCAGTACTTCAAGAGATAGGAGTCATATATATTTATAAGTCTCATGTGTTTTATAAAAGATGGTGGGAGGGTGTGAAGTTAACAGCAATGATTTGTATGTAACAAAGGGAAAAGAGGGTAATTTGGCAAAAATCCAGGACTTTCAGGCACAAGACATTAAGAGAACAAATAGTCTTTGTTTAGGTAAGGGGGTTGGAGAAGAAAATGGTATCCATGGAGCAGATTCAGAGTCTTGATAAAAGTTTGAGAGTAAAGATGCCATGGAAAGGATGGGGAGACAGAACCAGAAGAGAGTAGGCACTGAGCAGAATGAGGATGGTAGGACTTTTAGAAATAAGCTAAAGATGGAGGGCTTTATGTTTTATTCACATGTCTATGATGATAGGATGAAAGTCACCTTAGAAATTATTGATGTCAATCTTCAGCATTGGTATAGGATGTCAGAGGCCTAATGAGGCTGAGTCTATAGCTTACATAAACTAGTTGTTGAATTAGTGTTTAAATACTCCCTAAAGGAATCTGTGGTGATGGGGAGCATACATTCTCTGGCCCCTGACTTTGAAGAGCCCACAGAGGAGAAAGGATCATCTCAGAAGTAAATACTTTACTTACACGTTTAAAAAATGTAATTGCTATGATACATTCAGGAATCCTGACCTAAGGTGCTTTCTGCTACCTTCCTCAGCACTGACAAATGTTCTCTAGGGCACCTTTGTCTCAGTCTTACTTAAGCAACAGGATAAGAAACAGGTAGGATAAAAAAGTAGCAGGGCATTGATCATGAAGCACAATTCATTTCTAATATACCAAAAGAAGGTCACTTATCTTGGGTATGAAGTTATCTAGAATGACAGCAGGAATTGAGACAGACATGAAAATAATGAGATGCAAAAGTCTTTGATGACCTAAAGCTCAAGGACTTTCATTAACCTACCTTGGAAAAGAGAAATGGAAATTAGTGAGGGTTACTTTCATGGTAGTGGAGAGGGGGCTTACACTTTTTGTATTGGTGAAATAGAAATTGTAAAATATACATTGCAGGGGTGTTTTGAGGATTAGATGAGATAATAAGTATAAAAATTCTTACAGAATGCTAGCTAGACACATGGTAAATACCTGAATCTGATAATAGAAACATTTATTTTTATAAGTGTTCCCTCTATGCTTCATTTTAATCCTACAGATAGCTAAAGACTAGAAATGGTTTTTGTGGAATCTGATAGCCCCGAAATCATTGCCCATTCAGTTGTCTTTTAACCATTCTCAATTAATCCTCAGTTTCTTTATATTAGTTTTAAACCTTTAGTTCTCTCTAGCTAGCAGTTGCATTGTTCATTCTAAAAATTAGCACAAAACTGCTAGCATATATAACACAACTCATATGTACATATTTAAGTATCTGTGCAATCATGGTAGGAAATTAATTTTCTATGACTCTGAACTCATTTTGTTGCTTGCTCTCAATTTTCTTTGTTCATTGGATTTTTAAACCAATTTACTGATGTGTCAACATCATTCCAGAAAGCGAAGATTAAAAACTGATCTTTCTTTAAAATGAGAATAAAAGTTGAAAATAAAACTCAAGAGCGGTCCTGTGAAGATTCAAAGGTCTCAGGTAACTGCCTAATTCAATGTCTATCACAAGGTTGGAGCTCAATTTATTATAAAAGTAATTTTTTTCTTGACAAAGAGGCAGCACAGGACAGAAAGAAGACAAGGAGTTTTGGTCTTTGAAAAACATGAGTCAAAATCAGGGTTTTACCCTTTACAAGTCATATGACTTTGGTCAAGTTATTCAATTTTTCTGAAATTTAATTGTTTGTTGTAACAGGGATATGTACTGACATCACAGGCTTATTGTGGAAATAAAATGAGGCAGTATCTGTAGAGAGTCTGGTACAGTGTAAAACATATTATAGTTGTTCAATAAAGTTTTTTATAAAATTACATCGTTTACTAACTGCATATTTCCTGAAACATTTTGAAGATATTTATTTTTTGAACCCCCATACAGCAGCAAGTGCAATCTTTTGATGATTAGGAGAATTTTGCATTCCTAAGAAGTCCCTTACTCAGTATAAGAGAAATAAGAAGCTTTTCAAAGGAACTTAAACCATCCCTCAAAAACGGCCTGAGAAGGTCTTATTTTTCCTCCTAATAAACTCCATTGGTTGAATCAACACCAATACCTCAAATTGGCATAGTAATTTTAATTCCTATGAAGTACTTCCAAAAACTTCATCCTATAATATTCATATAATACCCCCTCAATGTGAAGTAGGACCTCCATTATCATCTCCATTTCAGAAACAGAATCAAAATGAATTCATCAAGGTCAAGCAGCTGGTAAGTGGCAGAACTAGGATTTAAACCTGGTCTGTGCAATTTTAAAGCCCCTGTTCTTTTACACAAAGAGTTAGATTGGAAGAGTCCAAATTGAACTAATATTTCTAAATTGTAATTATACTTTAATCAGATTGTAGCCACCTCTACACTTAGTTAAATAGTATTTTCAGAATTCCACCTTTAGCTCTGTAATATCACTAAAATCAACAGTCTAATGCATTTCTATAACATAATTATAAGTCACAGAATGTTAAAAATAAAAGATCCCACAGAAAGCAAATGCTCCTAATTCTATATGAACTCAGCACATTGTACCCCATAAATGCATTAATGTATACATGACCTATGTATTTATGATTTAATATAAATAATTAAATAAAAACAAAGTACAAAAGTATCTAGTTCAATTTTTTTTCTTAATTTTTATTAAATCAAAATTGTGTTCATTAGTGCAATCATGGGGCACAATGTGCTCACTTCATATACAATCTGAAGTATTTTCATCAAACTGTTAAACATAGCTTTCATGGCATTTTCTTAATCACTATATGAAGACATTGGTATTCTACATTTAGTAAGTTTCACCAGTACCCTTCTAAGATGCACCATAGGTGTGATCCCACCAATCACCCTCCCTCCACCCATCCTCCCCTCCCCTCCCTTGCCCTTTTCCCTGTATTCTTGTGATATAATGGGGTTTTAGCCTTCATATGAAAGCTATAAATAGATTCAAATTAGGGCTGAGTACATTGGATACTTTTTCTTCCATTTTTTTTTTTTTTTATGAGACAGAGCCTCAAGCTGTCACCCTGGATAGAGTGCCATAGCATCACAGCTCACAGCAACCTCCAACTCCTGGGCTCAAGGGAATCTCCTGCCTCTGCCTCCCAAGCAGCTGGGACTACAGGCACCTGCCACAATGCCCGGCCCTTTTTTGGTTGCAGCCATCATTGTTGTTCAGTGGGCCCGGGCTGGATTTGAACCCGCCAGCTCAGGTGTACATGGCTGGCGCCTTAGCCCGTTGAGCCACAGGCGCCGAGCCGCCTATCTGTCTTGATTAGGTGCAGTGCAGCACCCCCTTAAAGCTGATGGGAGCCCAGGTTGGACCCTGGGTAAGCGTGGGGTTGTGGCTATGTGGTGGGACCATCTGGCTACACAGTAACCCTGAACTGACCCAGCAGGATTTGTGCTTGGCCTCCCTTCCTGGAACTGGCCACAGGGCCGGGTTTAGGCATGGCCTTGTGGCCTTGTGGCCTTGGATGAGGAGAACCCTGACCTCCTCAAACTGTCACTGGGCGTAATGAGGACCTTCCTCCTAGACACAAGAATCCATTGGTGACAAGATAGATGTGGTCTCTGCCCTTACTGGCCAGGGAGTTGGACAGTGATTGACTAATATTTAGTAACAAACGGTAAATCCTGCAAGAGCAGGCTAGGCGCAGTGGCTCACACCCATAATGCTAGCACTCTGGGAGGCTGAGGTGGTGGATTGCTTGAGCTCAGGAGTTCAGGACCAGCCTGAGCAAGAGTGAGGCCCCATCCGTACTAAAAATAGAAAAATTAGCTGAGTGTTAAGGTGAACTTCTGTAGTTTTAGCTCCTTGAGAGGCTGAGGCAAGAAGATTGCTTGACCTCAGGAGGTTGAGGTTGCTATGAACTAGGTAGAGGCTGTGGCACTCTAGCCTGGGCAACAGAATAAGACTCTGTCTCAAAAAAACAAATAAAATTCTGCAAGAGCAAATGACGGGGAGAGGGTGTTGGGGGAGAGCCCTGTTTCCACCCTGTAAACGATCCTGAGAGCGTCTGCTTGCAAGTTTGGAGCAGGTCAGTGAGGCACCAGTAGACAGAGTGACAGAGCTATTTCGTGCTGGGAAAGGGGCATACCTGGTGTTCTGAAGAGGGAAGATTGGCTTTTGATCGGGTAACAGCCAAACCTGGGAAAGTCCCAACCCACTACTTTACACCCTTGAAATAGGGGATTTCTGCTCATAGGAAGCTTGCCCTTTGTTTTGGTCTGATGTGCTGCTGCTGCTGCTGCTTCTGGGACACCTGGGCTTGTTGTTTTGTTTTTTTTTTGACAGAGTCTTACTATGTTGCCCTTGGTAGAGTGCTGTAGCATCACAGCTCACAGCAGCCTCAAACTCTTGGGCTTAAGCGATCCTCTTGCCTCAGCCTCCCAAGTAGCTGGGACTATAGACATCTGCCACAATGCCTGGCTATTTTTGTTGTTGTTTTAGTTGTCATTGTTTTAGCTGGTCTGGGCTAAACAAGGTTCAAACTACCAGCCTTGGTGTATGTGACCCGAGTCCTACCCACTGAGCTATAGGTGCCACTCTTTTTTTTTTTTTTCTTTTTTTTAGAGACAGAGTCTCAAGCTGTTGCCATGGGTAGAGTGCCATAGCGTCATAGCTCACAGCAACCTCTAACTTTTGGGCTCAAGAGATCCTCTTACCTCAGTTCTTGTATTTTTTTTTTTTTTTTGAGACAGAATCTCAAGTTGTCACCCGAGGTAGAGTGCTGTGGCATCACAGCTCACAGCAACCTCAAACTCTAGGGCTCAAGCAATTCTCTTGCCTCAGTCTCACAAGTAGCTGGTACTACAGGCACCTGCCACAATGCCCTGCTATTTTCGTTGTTGTTGTAGTTGTCATTGTTTTAGCTGCCCCAGGCCAGGTTCTAACTACCAGCCTCCATGTATGTGGCCCTCACCTTACCCACTGAGCTCCAGGTGCTGCCCTAGTTCTTCTATTTTTAATAGAGATGGTGCCGCCGCAGTTTTTCTATTTTTTTTTTTTTAGGCAGAGCCTCAAGCTGTCACCCTGGATAGAGTGCCATGGCATCACAGCTAACAGCAACCTCCAATTCCTGGGCTCAAGCGAGTCTCCTGCCTCTGCCTCCCAAGTAGCTGGGACTACAGGCGCCCGCCACAACGCCCAGCCATTTTTTGGTTGCAGCCATGATTGTTGTTTGGCCGGCCCAGGCTGGATTCGAACCTGCCAGCTCAGGTGTACGTGGCTGGCGCCTTAGCCCGTTGAGCCACAGGCGCCGAGCCAGTTCTTCTATTTTTAATAGAGATGGGGATCTCACTTTTTCTCAGGCTGGTCTCAAACTCGTGAGCTCAATCAATCCACTAAGCTCAGCCTCCCAGAGTACTATGATTACATAAGCCACCACGCCTGGCCTGGTTGTTACCAAGTTTCTACTTCTGACCACAAAAGGAGCTGGCCTGTTCAGTGGTTCCTTCTGAGACACCTAGATTGCTGTGGGGCCACATGCCTGCTTACAGGAGCAGGCTGCCCCAGTCCACTGTTGCTACCCTGGACTTGGGAATCGGGTTGAGGCAACATGAAATTATACCACATCTCAGCCTCTAAGGCCTCAGTCTCCTCACCTATCCTTGGGTCCAGTGGCAGCAAGTGTGTGCAAAGTGTTCAGCACGTGGTCATTATCTCTGACTTGTTGGTAAGGGTGCTCTCAGCAGGGAGCAGTGCTTCCACTTGGGGATTTGCCCAGTGGGCGATGAGTTCTCTCATTGAAGGTAGTGATGAGGACATCTGTGTTTAAGAGAAGGAAGGCTGAACTGGAATGGGGCATGTGGTAGCAAGAACCAGACAGGCTGGCTAGAGCTCAGGGGCCTCACAGCCTGGTGTACAGGCCCAGACTCGACTCTTCTTAGGATGTGCTGGCTCAGGTGGCCTGACTGCAGGTGTTTGAAGAGGAGTGCCTTGTAGACATGGTCTTGCTGAGTGCCGGCATCCTCTGCCTCACAATACCCAGGAGGGCAGAGCCAGGGTAGACAGATGTGGGTGGAGGATGCCCTTGGGGTCTATGAATGTTGTAGTGGTACCTTGAAGAGATTCAGCACTGGTGAGCCAGGCAAGGACCAGGGTAGGTGGCTGTGAAGCTCACAGCTTGGGAATGCACCACACCCTACCCAGAGGGCAGCTTAGACATCACATCCGTTCATCTGCCTGCCTATCCCCTGGGCTGGGTCAGAGTGATGACTGGGGTGGTCTTGTTTATGCCTGTTGTCCCTCTTTGGGAGTGCCTGCTTGTCCCTCTCACAAGACTCCCTGAGTGGGTGGTAAGATAGGGCAGTATGGGTGCCGGAAACCTTCCTCCAAGCTTGAGTGGGATGGCGAGTGAATGCTGGCAAGAGCCCCATGGTAGCGAGGGCTGTTGTTGCTGTAGTCACTGATGGCCGTCAGCCTGCCTTGTCCTAGCTTTGCTCTCCTTGTCTCCTGTATGAGCCTGGTTCCTGGTCTTCAGCAAAATAAAGTCCAAAGTCCTTTGTAACAAGCACATGCCACACTGCTTTGATGCCTACCCTTGGGCCACTGGCCTATTCTGTATGTCCCCTGTTATGGTAGATGCTGTGATGGTGACAACCTGTTCCCTTTCACGAGTGTCTACTCAGTGCCATGGAGTGATTTGTAACTGCAGATCTGGACTCCAGGGAGGATATGTCTGGAGCTGGCTCCCAACACAGCCTGGCTTTGGGCTCAGGCACCAGGATACCTTCTGGGGTTGCAAGCATACACACTGGGCAGGGGCAGGCTCAGGCCTCTGTCCCATTAGGACCTTCCTGCTCAGTCCCAGGAGAGGGAACTTGATTTGGGGCACTCAGGGCATGGTCCTGGCACAGAGTGGTATGGGACCCTAATAACGGGGCTTAAAGCAACCTGGGAGGAATGAGGAAGATGTCAGGGCTCGGCGCCTGTGGCTCAAGTGGCTAAGGTGCCAGCCACATATACCTGAGCTGGTGAGTTAGAGTCCAGCCCCGGCCCGCCAAACAACAATGACAGCTGCAACCAAAAAATAGCCAAACGTTGTGGCAGGTACCTATAATTCCAGCTACTTGGGAGGCTGAGGCAGGAGAATCGCTTGAACCCAGGAGTTGGAGGTTGCTATGAGCTATGACACCATGGCACTCTATCCAGGATGACAGCTTGAGGCTCTGTCTCAAAAAAAAAAAAAGGAAAAAAGATGTCAAGTATTCCTGGGATGATAATCCTGCTAGGGTACATAGGCAGTATCTGCTTGCACATGTGTGTGACTCTGTGCACAGGCAGTACCTGAGTGTGTGACTGTGATTACGGGTCATGTCTACATGGAGGAATACATGTGTGACTATGAGTGCAGTCACCAGCACACAGCAGCCTCATATGATAGGTCCTGCCTGCCCTTAGCAGCTTCACTTCACTTGCTGGTCATATAACCAGGAGCACACAGAACAGTGGGGCTCAGACAGTTGGGGGACAGGCAGGATGGGGCTGTGGGCCATAGTTTCAGCTGCTAAGACCAAGAGGGAAGGGGTGAGGGAACAGCACATTCACCCTGAGAGACTGTGGGTTCCATATGTTCCAGGTTAGCTAAGAAGGCTGCTGTTTTCCTGTAGAGAACAGTGGCTGGCATGGAGGGCTCCAACAGAGGACAAGGACAAACCCCTGGCTCTCTCTGGGGTTTTCCCAAGCATACAGTTTTCAAGGAAAACTGGAAACTGTGTGTATGCTTGCAGCCCACAGAGGTGGGTGTCACTGTGGCTGGTGGTCACTTGGGAGCAGTACTTCCTCCAGCTGTGGCCCGAGTTTCCCCTACTTCCTGTGCGTACCTGGCTGAGGCCCTTAGTGTGTGTCTTATGTGTTGTGCAAAAGATGCCTGCCTAGGGCATCCATGCTGCCTTTGGCAGGTCCCTCCATAGGAGCCTTTTTCATTGAGGATAACATGATGGCGTGTCCTGGGGGCCATGTGGGTGAGGCACAATATTTCTTTCATTCCTACTGTCTTGCCTCGTTGCTATGGTGAGGTACAGCTGTCCTTTGAGAGGGAAGTCACAGCAAGGACCATCAGCTAGTGCTGGGTGCTTTTTTTTTTTTAGACAGTTTTACTTTGTCGCCCTGAGTAGAGTGCTTTGACATCATAGCTCACAGCAACCGCAAACTCTCAGGCTCAAGCGATTCTCTTGCCTCAGCCTCCCAAGTAACTGGGACTACAGGCACCCGCCACAATGCTGGGCTATTTTTAGAGACAAGGTCTTGCTCTGGCTCAGGCTGGTTTCGAACCTGCCTTGGCCTCCCAAGTGCTAAGATTATAGGCGTGAGCCACAGTGCCGAGCTCTGGGTGCTCTTGAGGAGGAGAAGCGCTGTGTGATGGGGCTGGTCAGGGCCTTCAGAGGGGTGTTGGGTGAAAGGAGCTATTTCCCCTAGGAGAGGTTGAGGTAGCTCTTTCCATCCCAGGCCCTCCTGCTTGGGCATATGTTTCTCCCTTGACGACTCTGACTTAAAAATACAAAGCAGTCTCTGGGATGTTTCCTTTAAGAGAGGGATCATCTGGAGACTCCCTCAGTTCACCCTTTTCCCACCACCTTCGTGTAGAGGCTCAAGACCCTGACTCTGAGCATCCCAGATCTGCCTGATACTCATGTGACTCAGGCATTGGCCCAGTCTTGGCAGGAGCATCACAGCCAAGGGGCAGATACCAGAGCCCAGCTTAATCATGGTAGGAAGTGAGTGTCCTTAGGTGGCTGCTGGATTTCAGGGCCCTGGCTATAGAGGTTGTCCTCTGTTACAGATGGGGCACCTGAGGGTCCTGGGCAGGACTGTGCCATGAGGTCCCACGGCTGCTGCAGGCAAACAGGTTGCCTGATTTCTGGAGGCCAAGCCTAGTGGGTAGGACCCTGTGAGCACTGCCAGGTCACATGCATATGTGGGACTCTGTGCTTGGCCAGGGGCTGTGAGCTGAGATTCTGAAAGGGGAGTGGTTTCTCCCACTGGCCCTACTGGAATACATCCAGCAGTAGAGGCTCAGAAAGGGTGGGTGCACATCTGATTATGTTCCCGGCCTCAGAGTGAGCCGATGTCATCCTGAGGCCAGAGCAGCCATTCCAAATCTACTGATCCATGCTGGCAGTAAGAGGCCATCAGGATTCAGTGAGAGCCTGGACCCTGAACTCCACTTTTTCGTTCAGAGACCCAGGTGCTGAGGTGGACCCTATGTCCAGGGAGAGCGCAGTAGACCCCTGATATCAACAGAAGCCAGAAGTTCAGATTTATCTGTGAAATCTTCCTGTGTTTTTGAGTAGGAAGTCTCATTCCTGGTGGCCTAACCACACCCCTGCTGATCCCTTGGGAATCCTTTGCTTGGTGACAGTCATTTCCATCACTGGCTGTGGCAGAACTGTCCCGTGTTCTGCTTTGAGCCAAGGGCTGCTATTGTAGTTTTTTGTTTCTCATGACAGCTTTGTTGAGATGTATTTCACACACCAAACATCCACTTGTTTGAAGTGTTTTTAGTATGTTCACAGGGTTGTGCAACCAGCACTTTTATCTAATTCCAAGGCATTCCCTCACCCCAAAAGGAAGCCCTGTCCCCTTCAGCAGTTACCCTGCCCCCAGCTCCTGGGATGCCCAAGTCTCCTTATTTCTGTGTATCTACCTGTTCTGGACATTTCATGTAAATGAATCACAGACTGTGTATTCTTTTGTGTCTGGCATCTATCATTAAGCTTGATGTCCTCAAGGTCCATCCACATGGTAGCTTGTGTCAGAGCCTCTTTCCTTTTTATGGCTGAGTGATATTCCCCTGCGAGGATGGACCATGGCGGGGTTGCCCACTCATCCATCAATGGGCTTCTGTGTTATTTCCCCTTTGTGATAATTATGAATCATGCTGCTGTGAACATTCATGTACAAGTTCCGGTGAGTGTATATTTTCATTTCCCTTGGGTATATATCTAGGAGTGGAAATTCAGTGTCATAAAATTTCATGTTTAACCATTTGAGGAAATTCTGAGCTGTATTCCTTAGCAGCTGACCCATTTTTGTTCCTGCCACCCCTGTATAAGGCTCACCAGCACTTGTCCAACTTTGGGTCCAGCCTTCCTTGTGGGGGTGAAGGTGTCTCACTGCAGGTTTGGTTTGCATCTCCCTCATGACTAATGGTTTTGAGTACCTTCTATGTCAGTGGTTCTCAACCTTTCTAAAGCCACGGCCCTTTAAAACAGTTCCTGTGGGTCGCTACCCACAGGTTGAGAATCGCTGTTGTACGTGCTTATTACTTGTGGGTTTTTTTTTGTTGTTGTTTGTTTGTTTGTTTTGAGGCAAAGCCTCAAGCTGTCACCCTGGATAGAGTGCTTGTGGCATTACAGCTCACAGCAACCTCCAATTCCTGGGCTCAAGCGAGTCTCCTGCCTCTGCCTCCCAAGTAGCTGGGACTGCAGGCACCCGCCACAACGCCCGGCCATTTTTTGGTTGCAGATGTCATTGTTGTTTGGCGGGCCCGGGCTGGATTCGAACCCGCCAGCTCAGGTGTACATGGCTGGCGCCTTAGCCCGTTGAGCCACAGGCGCCCAGCCTACTTGTGGATTTTTTGTTTGTTTTTTTGTTTTTAGCAGTTTTTGGCCAGGGCTGGGTTTGAACCTGCCACCTCTGGCACATGGGGCTGGCTCCCTACTCCTTGAGCCACAGGTGCCACCCTCGTGGGGTTTTTTTTGAGAAATGTCTATGCAGATCATTTGCCTATTTTAAAAAATGGGTTTTTGGCTCAGCACCTGTGGCTCAAGCAGCTAAGGCGCCAGCCACATAAACCTGAGCTGGCGGGTTCAAATCCAGCCCGGGCCTACCAAACAACAATGATGGCTGCAACCAAAAAAATAGCTGGGCTTTGTGGCGGGCGCCTGTAGTCCCAGTTACTTGGGAGGTGGAGGCAGGAGACTCGCTTGAGTCCAGGAGTTGGAGGTTGCTATAAGCTGTGATACCATGGCACTCTACCCAGGGTGACAGCTCGAGGCTCTCTCTCTCAAAAAAAAAAAAAAATAAAAAATAATTGGATTTTTGTCTTTTTATTATTGAGTTGTAAACATTCTTTATATATTTTGGGTATGCGTCCCTTCTCACATGGGCCATTCTGCTCCTTTCTGTGGGTCTTTGCATCTTGGGGTCGTGCAGGGATGCCATCTGCTTGTCCTGGTGGCCTCAGCCTTTGCTGCCAGGAGGAGCAAGTAAGGCAGGCACGGTACAGTATCTGCTGGGGGCCCAGCTGTCAATGTGGCCTTCCCCAAAAGTCAGCAGGGTTAAGGCCGGAGACTTCATGGCAGGACTGTTGCCTGCAGAGGAGCCACACCTGACTGTGTCCTGGCTTGAGCAGAACTGTAAACAGCTCCCCCCAAACGAAGTCTGTGGCCTCCAGAGCCCACAGCACATGTACTGCACATTCTGAAATGTCAAGGAGCCTTGTGCTCAAAATGTGTCTTGTCTGTGTCCATGTTTCCCAGAGGTTACTTTGGGCCCACTCAGCATGACTATGGCTTGAGACTTGATCAGGGAACTGTATAGCATGGTTGGGGTGGGGCTCACCTACTTGCTGTCCCAGGGTGGGTCCTTAGCACTACTCTCAGGACACTGCAGCATTCTCCTTGTTTCTAGGGTAGCATCCTTGCAGCCAGGGGAGCAGGACATGGGCTGGGATGCCACAGTGGGCTGTAAGTGCTGCTGTGGTTGGTGACTGCTGTAAGCTAATGTGAGTGCAGCCTCTCACATGGGGAGGCCCAGAGTCTGTGATGACTTCTTTGTCACTGTGAGGACACTCGCTAAGTCTGGATTCAACCCTGGGAACAGGGTGGGGATAGAGGAGGTCACCTACAAAAAGTACAAGGAGGGCTAAGGCACCAGCCACGTACACCTGAGCTGGCAGATTCAAATCCAGCCCAGGCCCGCCAAACAACGACAGCTGCAACCAAAAAATGGTCGGGTGTTGTGGCAGGCGCCTGTAGTCCAGCTACTTGGGAGGCAAAGGCAAGAGACTCGCTTGAGCCCAGGAATTGGAGGTTGCTGTTAGCTGTGATGCCACAGCACTCTATCCAGGGTGACAGCTTGAGGCTCTGTCTCAAAAAAAAAAAAAAAAGTACAAGGTGGGCTGAGTTCCTCTTCTTAGTGCTCAGGGCTGACAGGAGCAAGCCCTGTCTTGGCCTCCCTCGTCGGTCCCCCCTTCAAGACTAAAGGAGTTAGGAGGGACCTGCATGTGTTTGACTGGGTAGAAACTCCTAGGCAGGGGGAACTCCTCTGCCCTCATCCTAAGGTTTTACAGATGGGCCCTAAAGTGCTGCCAGGTCCTGGACCTTATTCATGCCCCTCTGGCTCATTTGGGGGGATGGGCACCACCATGACCCTGCTCCTGCTGTCTCCTGCAGGATTATATCTGCCCAAGATGCGAGTCTGGCTTTATCGAGGAGCTTCCAGAGGAGACCAGGTAACTTAACCCCTTGGTCATAGTGGTTGGAAGAGCTGGCAAGGCATCTGGGTATGGGTAGGCAGGCAGGGGCTGTGCTGGCCAGAGCTGCCTGGCTTCCCTGGGCACCAGACCAGGAAGCAGCTGCTGTTGGCCCTGGGACACATCCCTCCACGGGGGTGGCACCACAAGGTCCCCTTTTGTGGCAGCATTGGGGGCCAGGACCAGAGGGTAGGGCTGGTAACCTCCCTTGTAACTCTCCTCTCTGGGCCTGGCCTCCTGGATTTGAGGACACCTTCTCTTGGGTGGGGTTCCTCAGGCCAGGACATAGAAATCAGGGACCAGTAGCAACCTTATGGCCCCTGCCAGTGTCCACACACATGAACTTGTGGTGGTGGGGGTATCTGTGTCAGTTTATAAAGCCAGTCTGGGTTTATTGCAAGTCTGAGAAGAAAAAAAGGTTGTGACACCAAAAGCTGGTGTGGACACATCTTAGTAGGCCAGGATCCAGAAGGTGCCTGGATTGATGTGAGTAGGGCCTTCCAAGGGCTTGCAGTTTCTGCAGTGACTACATGGTTTGTGTCCTGAGGCAATAGTAGATGGTATGAACCTTACTTTCCTGTCACATAGGCCCAGAAATGGGGCTGCAGAGAGCATCCCATACTTCTGGGAGCCAGGGGTGTCTGATGAAACACACTTCTCTCCCTAGAAATACAGAAAATGGTTCTGCCCCCTCCACAGCCCCCACGGACCAGAGCCGGCAGCCATTCGAAGTGAGTTGGGGCCCTGTGCTGCTCATCCTGCTAGGAGTCACCTCCTCAGGGGTTGGTGGCCCTCTCCTTGTTCCTGCCTGGCTGGGGCAGCAGTAGACCTGGTCTGGCCCACGACCAGTCCTCCTGGGCCCCCAAGCATGATGCCTCTTCTGCTACGCCTCCATCTTGTGTCCCCTCTTTCCTCTGTGTCTCACAAGCCCTGTCTGAGACCTCCCTGGGATCTCCTCTAGAGCTGTTGTACAGGCTGAGTATGGGATCTTGATGCTGCCTGGGCTGATATTGTAGTTTCTTTCCTGTCTTGACCACCTGGCCACTCTCCCCCACAATCTCATGTCTATGGCCAGTTCGACTCTTCCCTGCCTCATTCTGCCTGGTATTCCTCAGGGCCTGCCTTGCATTTCCCTTTGCCTTTGTGCCTTCAGTAGACTTTACAGGCCTTGGCTGCCTCACTGCAGCACCAGGCCCTGCTTCATTTGGTCACTCCCTGTACTCTCCCCAGAATGTGGACCAGCACCTCTTCACGCTGCCACAGGGCTATGGACAGTTTGCTTTCGGCATCTTTGACGACAGCTTTGAGATCCCCACATTCCCTCCTGGGGCTCAGACTGATGACAGCAGGGACCCTGAGAGCCGGCGGGAGAGAGAACACCCGTCCCGGCACCGGTATGGCGCCCGGCAGCCCCGGGCCCGCCTCACCGCGCGGAGGGCCACCAGCCGACAGGAAGGCGTCCCCACGCTGGAAGGGTGAGGGGGCCTGGGGGTGGCCGAGAGGGCCCTGCTCGGTAAGATCAGAAGTTCTGGTTATTAAAACTGGGTGTGGGTTCCACTGAAACCTGGGTTTGTTTCCGGGCTCTGGAAAGGCCGCCTAACCCAGCCGGCTGCTCCAGTCCTTTCCGATCCCCTTCCCCACCACATCTCAGGGAGCCTCAGTCTCATCCCAGCAGGAGCCGCCCTACACAGCACATTGGAGGCAGGAATGTACCTGTTTCAGGTTCCTTAGGACCAGCAGGGTGAACCCTACAGCTCAAGGAACCTGTGTGGAATGATGGGACTGGTGGGGTTAGGATGCAACAGCCCAGGCTATGCGTGGTGGCTCATGCCTGTAATCCTAGCACTCTGGGAGGCTGAGGCAGATAGCCATGATAACTTGAGCATACAAGTTCGAGACCAGCCTGAGCAAGACCCCTGTCTCTACTAAAAATAGAAAAAAAAAAAAAAATGAAGCAAAAGGATCGCTTGACCCCAAGAGTTGGAGCTATGATGCCATAGCTCTCTACCCAAGGTGATAGCTTGAGACTCTGTCTGGAAAAAAAAAAGTGCAATAGCCCAAAGCCAGAAGCAGTTTCCTCCCCCTGGATTTTATTTTATTTTTTTAGACAGAGTCTCACTTTGTCACCCTTGGTAGAGTGCTGTGGCGTCATAGTTCACAGCAACATCAAAATCTTGGGCTTATGCAATCCTCTTATCTCAGCCTCCCAGGTAGTTAGGAGTACAGGCACCCACTATAATGTCCAGCTATTTTTAGAGATGGGGTCTCACTTTTGCTTAGGCTGATCTTGAACTCCTGAGGTCCAGTAATCCACCGTGCCTGGCTCCCCCTGGCTTTTAGATGTGGCTTTGGAGGGCATTATGTGTCTGTACATTGCTAGGTGTTCTTCCAGCCTCAGGCCTGGAACAGAATTAGGCAGGAGGAAGGATCACTAGTGGTTGATTCCTTCTGTGGTTGTGTGTCTCCCTTGCTGAAAAGGATCTTTAAAGCTGTGAATTTAGGCTCAGTGCCTGTGGCTCAAGCAGCTAAGGCACCAGCCATGTACACCTGAGCTGGCGGGTTCGAATCTGGCCCGGGCCCGCCAAACAACAATGATGGCTTCAACCAAAAAATAGCCGGACGTTGTGGCGGGCGCCTATAGTCCCAGCTATTTGGGAGGCGGAGGCAGAAGACTCGCTTGAGCCCAGGAATTGGAGGTTGCTGTGAGCTGTGATGCCATGGCACTCTACCCAGGCGACAGCTTGAGGCTCTGTCTCAAAATAAAAAAAAAAGCTGTGAATTTAGCTAAATGTGGTGTCATGTGCCTATAAACCCAGTGCTTTGGGGGGGCTGAGATGGGAGAATCACATAAGCCCTGGAGTTAGAGGCCACAGTAAGCTGTGATCATGTTATGGTACTTTATCCTGGGTAACGGAGCAAAACAAACAAACAAAAACGGCTGGGCGCAGTGGCTCCTGCCTGTAATCCTAACACTCTGAGAGGCTGAGACGGGAGGATCACTTGAGCTCAGGAGTTTAAGACCAGCCTGAAAGAATGAGACCCTGTCTCTACTAAAAATAGAAAAATTAGTCAGATATAGTGGTCCCTATGCCTGTAGTTCCAGCTACTCAGGAGGCTGAGACAGGATAATCACTTGAGCCCAGAAGTTTGAGGTTGCTGTAAGGTATGATCACACCACTGTACTCTACCTAGGGTGACAGGGTAAGACTATGTCTCAAAAAAACAAAAATTAACAACGCTGCCAGTTTAGAGACTGGACACTGACCTTCCCTTGCACTCTGTTCTAGGATCATCCAGCAGCTGGTCAGCGGCATCATCACTCCCGCCACCATCCCCAACCTGGGCCTGGGCCCCTGGTGAGTAGGAGGGGGGGCGGCCCCCACCCAGCCTGTGGCCACTCGAACCCCGCCCTCTCCCCCCAGGGGTGTCCTGCACTCAAACCCGATGGACTACGCCTGGGGGGCCAACGGCCTGGATGCCATCATCACGCAGGTACAGGGGGCCCAGCCAGGGCAGGCTAGGTAGCCTGTTGGGGCTTCCCATTGCCAAGGAAGGCATCAGGCCTGGGTCTCTGTGCCATTGGGCACCAGGGGTCTGTCTCTGCATCTGGACAGCGTGGGGCCTTTCCTTTTGGTGTTCCACAGAACCTGGCAGCCACATGGCAGAATTTACCTGGGCATGTGGCCTCTCCCCAGGGTAGACATGCATGTGCTAGGTTCTTTGGCACTCTTGAGTGTTAGACAGGCTATGCCCTCACCTGGCCCAGCTGTCATTGGGCCTGTCCACTCTGGAGGCAGATGGCCTCATGTCAGCTCACTGGCAGCCCTGAGGTGTCTAGCAGCTTCTCAGTCCCTGCTTCTCACATCTGCCATTTGCCGGGGTCCCTAACCATTGATGGAGGTGCAGCAAGGAGCATGTGGGGGCACATAGGCACCACAGTGACTTCTGACCCAGCCAGGGTAGGGTCCCAGGGTCCAAGGGTCCAGGACAAACAGGCCTCGGTGCTTTTGCAGGTCTCGCAGCCTCACACTTCAGAGTCTGGGCTGGGCTAAAGGCGGCTGCCCCTCCCCAAGGAGTGAGCCCCTACCCCCGAGGAGCTCCCAGCACTCTCGCATCTTGTCTTTCAGCTCCTCAATCAGTTTGAAAACACGGGCCCCCCACCCGCAGACAAAGAGAAAATCCAGGCCCTTCCCACCGTCCCTGTCACCGAGGAGCATGTAGGTACGATCTGTTCACCTGGGTTGTAACGCTTTTGGGTTATTTTCCTGAAAGTCTCCCTGAAGGGAGAGGGTTCTGTTGAGGGGGAGTCCCCGCTGCTATCCTAGGACCTGTTCCTCTCACATCTGAGGCTCCTCTGCCCAGCCTGGAGCTCTGATGGGCAGACTCCCCCCAAGGACATGCCTCCTGGCTGGGGATACAAGGGGCAGTGGTACCATTGTCCAGACCCTGTCCTTACCCTACCTCCCACAGGCTCAGGGCCCCCTTCCCTCGTGTGCATGGATGGGAATACAGGGAGCAGTGGTGCCATTGCCCAGACCCTGTCCTTACCCCACCTCCCACAGGCTCTGGGCTCGAGTGCCCTGTGTGCAAGGATGATTATGCGCTGGGGGAGAGCGTGCGGCAACTGCCCTGCAACCATCTGTTCCACAATGGCTGTATCGTGCCCTGGCTGGAGCAGGTAAGCCACCCGCCCACCCCCTGCCTGTCCCTGGCCCGCCGGCCTCTAACCCCCCTTCTCCTCCACCCTCGCCTCTGTCCCCACAAAGCACGACAGCTGCCCCGTCTGCCGAAAAAGCCTCACAGGACAGAACACAGCCACGAACCCCCCAGGCCTGACGGGGGTGAGCTTCTCCTCCTCATCCTCGTCATCCTCCTCCAGCTCACCCAGTAATGAGAATGCCACAAGTAACTCCTGAGCCCACTGCACCCCCGAAGCCGCTGGGACAGCTCCGGTCCTCCCCTGCCCACCCTTGGTTCTGTCACACCACTGCAGCACCTACAGATGTGCTTGGTCGGTCAGCGCCCAGCGGGCCCCAGGGTGGGACCAGGGCTTGGTGGCCTGGCCCTCAGCCCCAGAGGGACATCCCGCTCATTGGCTGCTCCCAGTTCGGTGGGGTGCGGGCCACAGGGTCCCCTCCAGGGGCGTCCGCAGCCTCCTTGTCCCCTCTGTCTTTAACTTCATCCTCTAAATGTTTGACTGCGGAAAGGTTTTTATAATTTTAAATTATTACTGCTTTGAAATAAATGGACGTTTTAGCTCACATGCGGCCATGCATGATCTGTGGAAGAACGCGTTGCAGCTGCTCCACCAGGGTTGCCAGTTTCACTAGAATAGGCCACCTGGGTCCCCAGCCTACCCCATGGCTGCCTCCACCACCCAGAGCTTGGGAGGGTCGGGACCATGAGGACGACCAGCAGAATTCAAGAACAAAACTGCTCAGACGTTTTTTAAAGGAAAAAATGTGTATCTTGAAAGCTATTTAAAATACACTACTTAAAAAGAGAAGCTGGTGATTTGGCGTCTTCCTTCTGCGCCATTGTGCCTGGAGGGCCTGAGCTTCATGGCTTGCTGGGGGTCTAGGCAGCACTGTCTGTTTCCAGAGGAGTCTGTGGCTCCTACAGGACCCAGCAGCCGAGCAAATGCCCTACTTGGGGCTCAGCTGGGAAGCCCAGGTGCTATTGAACCCACAATGACAAAATTAGACATTGGAAGTCTGAAGTGGCATGCTCAACTGGAAGATGGCAGAGTGTCTACAGGTCACCAGATTTAAAACAGTGAAAACAAATCTTCATTGAACAGGCAGGACATTGTTCCAGCAGGTGTCTGCAGGGGGCCCAGCCACCCCCCTTCTCCTGTGTTCAGTCTTGGAAGTGTCCTCTGCTGGGTCTACACAGCGGCACTCTATAGTCGGGGGTGGAATGCCTCACCATGGGCAGAATCCAGCAGGGCATGGGGACTTGCATGGCCCAGTGGGCTGCCACGGTGTGTTGTTTATCTCCTGTGGTCCAAATATCAGATGGTCTAGGCGGATAATGGAGAGGAGCCCCACCCTTGGCCCCATCGGCAGCCTGACTCCTCATAGGGAACGCCCTGTGTCTGGCTACTATAGGCTGTTGCAGTGAGTGAAGAACATGTGCTCCTGTGTCCTGGCTCGGTGCTTTACAGAAGTTCACAGCTTCTGCTCTGCACCAGGCTGTGTCCACAACATGTGTCCTCCGATGTGTCTGCTCCACCCATTCTGCCGGAGACTTGGATCCCACCCATCCCTGGCCTTGCAGGGAGTCATTTTCTGAGCTTTTACTACTGAGGCAATGTCACAGCAAACCATCCTGGGAGATGCCATCAGAGCCACAGAGCCAGAGAGAAGCATCTTGACGTCGGTGATTGTGATCAGGGCCCCACAAGGGCTATACCCCTCAGAATGTTGGCCTCCAAAGGCATCCTCTTCCTCATCCACAGAATCTATGAGCAACCTACAGAGTACCGTATGTGGTACTCTGCAGATGAGATTAAGGTAAGGACATTGTGATATAGAGATTATCTTAGATTTTCCTTGCTTTAGGGATATCTGACCTTAAGGACTGTGAGAAAATAAATGTGTTTTAAGCCACCAAGTCTTTGGTGATTTGTTCCAACAGCTAGTAGAGGCCCACGCAGGTCTCCAGCTGCCTTGCCATGAAGCACGTAAACCCATCCATACCTGGGTCCAGTTTTCCCAGGGAAAGTGGGAGCTTGAATTATATAGTGTTTAGGGGTTAAGGGTCTGGTTCTTTAAGTCCTCGGGAGAGTGCTGGGAGGTGGAGTCTATGGCTATAGAACATGCCCTTTCCTCCTGTGGGGAGGCCAGAGGAGCAGGGCCTCATATAGTGGGGATGTGGGACCGAGAGCTCTTACATCCACACACAGCATGGTACAAAACAGATTTGTGTGTCATCCCAGCCTCCAGGGGACATACTGCATCACAGGGCACATGTACCTATAGGGTCCTTCACCTCTGAGCTGTCAAATTTCTAGAAGGGAAGCACAGTTTTCAACCTTTCAGGGCTGGGTTGTTCTTCATTCCACTTCCTGTATGTACCCTTTGTTGCCGGGAGGCGCTCTTCTGCCTGGGTATGCCATGGTCCGCGTGACCTCTACCTTAGGACATCTGGCAGTTCCCACTTAGCTATTTTGGATAAAGCTGCTAAGAATGTGTACCGGTTTTTGTGTGAACAGAGATTTCATTTCTCTGTTACATAAATGCCCAGAGTGCAATTACTGGGTTGTGTGGTAGTTGCCCATTTAGTTTTAGAAGAAACTGCTAGATTATTTCATTCGGGCACTGTGTCATGTTCCCACCTATACCTATGATGGATCCAGTTTCTCCACATCCTTGGCAATGTTGGGTGTCAGCACTTTTGTTTTCGCTAATCTGATGATGTACAGCCCCAAACAACAGACCACAAATGTCAAGGCCCCTTTCCTGGCTTAGTGTAGGTCAGAGTCTGGAGGGTCCACTAAAGCAGGCCCCCCTGGGTACCCTGTAAGCTGAGCAGCATCCCTGGCCCCACCCAAAGTACAACTGGGGACCCCTTCCCTGATGACTAAAGGTGTCCCCACCTTTAGTTGAGTAGGGTCCCCTGGGGGCAGGACCCTGGTCTCCCTACCCTAGGCTACCCAGCACCCTCCTAGCAGGTGCCTCAGCCTGTACTTTGCTTTCTGCACTATAAGTGGGAGGTGGTGGCTAGAAGGGGGATGCCCTGACCCATCCCCAGGGACTTTCACCTCTACCAAGGTAGCCTTCTCAGAACCCTGGAGGCAGTTGGCTCTATCACCCCATGTATGGAAGAGGAGCCTGGGGGCTACAGAAAGAGGAGGGCATTTGGCACATGGCACCTGCCCCCTAGAAGAACCCAGGAATGTGAGGATCATTTTGCTATTAAAACGGTTTCAGGCATGGTGTGTGTATGTTTCCTCTGACTGCTGTAACAACCACAAACTTGATAGCTTAAAATATTTATTACCTGATAGTTTGGGGGTCAGAAATCTGACATTAGCTTCACTGGGCTAATGTCAGGTGTGGCAGGACCAGTCCTTTGTGGGGACCTCAAGAGACAGCCTGTTTCCTGCCTTTTCCAGCATGTAGAGGCCGACCCATCCCTCACCTTGGGGCCCCTTCACCTTCAGAGCTAGCAAGCACAGCATCTTCCAGTCTCTGCCTCTGACTGTCATGCCTCCTTATATGAGAGCCCTGTGGTGACACTGGGGCCTGGGTTTTCCAGGGTAACCTACCTCAACGTCCTTATCCCATCTGCAGAGTCCCTGTGTCTGATATTAGGGGGGTGGGGAGTGATAACATGTCTTCAGGCCTCTGAAGATCAGGATGGGAATGTTTTGGGTTATTACCTGCTCAGCCCTCAATCAGCCTCCTCTTCCACCCTCCTCTTCCACCCTTTTACATACAGCCCTAGCTCCAACCTTGCTGTCTACCACCACTCGATGTATTCCCACTTTCAATTCTTGGGCTGGCTGGCCCCACCTGGAATGCCCTTCCCAGACCTCTGACAACCACATAACCACATCCTTTCATCCAAGGGGTTCCCTGCAGGAACCTCACCCATGAACTAGTGACTGGACGTGGGGCCACCTCAGTCCACCCCCAACTGGGGATCCCTGACAGCCAGCCTCATCTAGGGGCCCCACTATATCCCCAGTGCCAGGCACACAGCAGGCACTCAAAGAACAAGTGCCATCTCAGGCCTAGTCCTTATGGGTCTGTCAGAGGCCCCTCCTGGCCTTGGGCTCTCAGGAGACCAGGACAGGCAGGAAGTGGGTAGACAGGTGGTGCCGCCGTGTCCGGCCACCAGGCCGGGGAGCCCCCCTCCTGTCTAGTGCCAGGAACATGGGCTGGCCATGGTGGCGCCAGCGCAGTGCTGCATAGGTGTTGTAGCCATTCTCCTCGATGCGCTCCTGGAACCTGCAGTCAACAGTGTAGACCCGCTGCAGGGCGGGCTGTGAGACCGGTGGACCCTCCCACTGCCCACTAACCCTTGCCCCTGCCTGCTTGGTACTCACCGACCCATAGAGACGGCCCCTGCGGTTCATGGCCACGTAGAAGCCTGAGTATGCAGCCTTGATGACAACGACGCCCACACGGACAGAACGGATCTCAACCACGCCTACTGGGCAGGGGTAGCGACTAGGTCAGGGCAGGGCCTTGGCCCCTGGGCCTCAACTTGCTGTCCCTTCGTTTTTCCTTGAGTATCTGCTGGTGAACTCTGTGCTGCCCAGGACATTTGGGGGCCAGGACAGATGCCAGGGACCTTTTCCCAGGCTGTGGCAACAGGAATGGCCTGCACAAAGCCTGTGAGGTGGGACTCATTCTGAGGGCTGTAAGAATTGCAGGGCTGCTGGGAGAGGGGCCAGCCTGTCTGTGAAGGATGCTGGAGAACTGTGGCATGGCAGAGGAGGCCCCTAGTTAGGTCAGCGTCCTCATCCATGCAATTCATCCCACACACAGCATCCAAACCAGGGGTCAGGGGCCCCAGATACCCAGTCGGACCCACCAGAGGCAAGAAAACCAAGCTAAAGGTCAGGCCCATAACATTCCAGAGGCAGTAGATGCCTGCTTGACAAAGCTGGATAATAGTGAATAGAAGTGGCTCGGCGCCTGTGGCTCAACGGGCTAAGGCGCCAGCCATGTACACCCGAGCTGGCGGGTTCGAATCCAGCCCGGGCCCGCCAAACAACAATGACAGCTGCAACCAAAAAATGGCTGGGCATTGTGGTGGGCACCTGTAGTCCCAGCTACTTGGGAGGTGGAGGCAGGAGACTCGCTTGAGCCCCAGGAGTTGGAGGTTGCTGTGAGCTGTGATGCCACAGCACTCTATCCAGGGTGATGGCTTGAGACTCTGTCTCAAAAAAAAAAAATAGTGAATAGAAGTAATAGCTTCAGGAGTTTAAGACCAGCCTAAGCAAGAGTAAGACCCTGTCTTTACTAAAAATAGGTGAATTATTCAGGTGTGGGGGCCAGTGGACCCTCTACATGACTATAGTCACAGCTACTCCAGTGGGCTAAGGCAGGAGGATCTCTTGATCCTCCCAGGAGTTGGAGGCTGCAGTAAGCTACAATGACAACACTATGCTTTACACTGAGGTGAGACTCTGTCTCAAAAAAAAAAGGCCAGGTGTGATGGCTCATGCCTGAAATCTTAGCACTCTGAGAGGATAAGGCAGGTAGATTGCTTGAGTTCCAGAATTCAAACCAGCCTAAGCAAGAGAGAGACACTGTCTCTAAAAGTAGAAAAACAAACCAAAAAAGAAACTAGCCAGGCATGGTGGTGCTTGCTTCTAGTTCCAGCTACTTGGGAGGCTGAGGCAAGAGGATTGCTTGAACCCTGGAATTTTGAAATTGCTGTGAGCTACCATGATGCCACAGCACTCTACCCAGGTCAACAGAATGAGACTCTGTCTCAAAAAAAAAAAGGGCCAGGCACAGCGGCTCACGCCTATGATCCTAGCACTCTGGGAGGCCAAGGAGAGTGCATTGCTTGAGCTCAGGAATTCAAGACCAGCCTCGAAAAATAGCCAGGCATTGTGGCAGGTGCCTGTAGTCCCAGCTACTTGGGAGGCTGAGGCAACAGGATCACTTAAGCCTAAGAGTTTGAGTTTGCTGTGAGCTACACTAATGCTACAACACTTTACCAAGGGTGACAAAGTGAGACCTTGTCTCAAAAAAAAAAAAAAAAAAATACCCAAGACCAGGCACAGTGGCTCATGCCAGTAATCCTAGCACTCTGGGAGACCAAGGTGGTGGACTGCCTGAGCTCACGGTTCAAGACTAGCCTGAGCAAGAGCAAGACCACATCTCTAAAAATAGCTGGGGATCGGCTTGGTGCCTGTGGCTCAACGGGCCAAGGCGCCAGCCACGTACACATGAGCTGGCGGGTTCAAATCCAGCCCCGGCCCGCCAAACAACAATGACGGCTGCAACCAAAAAAAAAAATGGCCGGGCATTGTGGCAGGCACCTGTAGTGCCAGCTGCTTAGGAGGCAGAGGCAAGAGACTCGCTTAAGCCCAGGAATTGAAGGTTGCTGTGAGCTGTGATAACACAGCACTCTATCCAGGGTGACAGCTTGAGGCTCTGTCTCAAAATAAATAAATAAATAAATAAATAAATAAATAAATAAATATAGCTGGGCATCATGGTAGGTGCCTCTAGTTGCAACTGCTTGGGAGGCTGATGCAAGAGAATCACTTGAGCCCAAGAGTTTGAGGTTGCTGTGAACAATGACACCACAGCATTTTACCAAGGGCGACAAAGTGAGACTGTCTCAAAACAAAACAAAACAACAAAGCCCAACAAAGTAACAGTACAGCAGCCCTGCATCCCAGCAGTGAGCACACGGGCTCCATACCCTGTATGGTCCTCACCTGACACATCCACATGTGGCCTTGAAAACTCAGCCAGCCAAGTCCACGTGTAGTTACGGGAGATGGAGCTCCAGGTGTGGCGGTGGGACACCAGGTGCTCACAGAGCAGCACATTCTGGTCACTGGTGACCACTAAGGTGCTAGAGTGCATCCCACACCTTTGCACCCCCTGTGCCCACTTTTCAGAGAGGCAAGCTGAGGCCTGACATGTCAGAGCCAGATCTGGACCCCATGAGTCCATGGGCCACCCTGGCGTTCCCTGCCCCTTTCTGAGCTACTGTTTCCCGTTCAGCATAGCATCCTCAGCTTCCTCCAGGCAGGCTCTGGGGCCTCTTCTGCCCGCTCTCTGGCCTGAGGCCTGTGGCTTGTGGCCTGAAACCCTGCATGGCCAGCCACTCATCATCCACACTTGCTCTCCCCACCTTGCTCACCACAGGCCACTGCCTCATCCACGCACCCAGCTCCAGGCAGGCCCAACCCAAGTCAGATGGAGAGGCCACAGGTCAGTTTCCCAGCATCACCTGTTCCATTTTCTGTGCACCCCATCTAGTCCCCTTGGAAATTATCACATTCCTAGTTCACTTGTTTACTTCTCTTCTCTGCTCTGGAAGCCCCAGGAGGGTAGGCCAGTTTGGTCGCCCCTGGATCCCCAGACAGCACAGCACATCAGCAATGCCCAATTAATAACTATGCAGTGAATGAAGGAGAGGAGAGCTCCAACCCCCACCACAATGAGCCATCAGTTGTCACTGCCATCACTGTCCAGTGGGGAAATTGAGGCTTAGAGAGAAGTAGCGACTGTCCCAGGTCCCAGGCCACTGCCCCAGCACACGGCTACCCTGCCTGGCAATGCCCACCACCTAAGGACTGGCCCAGCCAGTCCCTGTCCTTGCCCTTGCCTTATGCAGCCTAATGAGGGCTTTGGGAGGCCAGATGAAAGCAGCTGAGAAGGGCAGGGGGTGATTATCTGCCCTGATGGAGGTGATTCAGGGCGGCCAGCTATTACTGGGCTCTTCTCCAGCTCCCCCTTCCTGGACCTGAGGCTGTGGGCAAACTGCCTCCCTGCTCCCTAGGCATTCTCCCTTCCTTGTCTTCCTTCTCTCTGGCCTCTCCTCTTAAAACTAGCATTTGGGGCAGCGCCTGTGGTTCAAGGAGTAGGGCGCCAGCCCCATATACTGAGGGTGGCAGGTTCAAACCCAGACCAAAACTGAAAAAACAAAAAACAGCGTTTGCTGGGTGGAGCCCTGGAGACACAGCCTGGAAAGGACAGCGACTTCAACTCTTTATCAGGGCCTGGCACTGTGGGGCCCAGCTTCACCCCCTCCTCGGTGTGATCCTAGGCAGGTCAATTCCTCTGTGCCTCAGTTTTCTCATCTGCTAAATGGGATGTCTATGGGAGAAACAGAAGAGTCCCTAACTTTGGTTTTATGTTTTGGAATCCAGAGTTCAAACCCCGCCTCTACTAAGTAACAGGGCTGCTGCAGCCCTTCCTGGAGCCTCGGTTTCTTGCCTATACATGGGGGTAGGTGACCCTCCTCTGCAGCTGAGCCAAGAGCAGGAGCGTCCTCTGCATCCTCAGCCGTAGCTGTCTAACCCTCCTAACAGATGGGCAGCACCCATTTTACAGCTATGGAAACTGAGGCCCATTCTCGGGAACCTTCCCCTGCGGGGGCCTTTCACCTTTACTGTTCTGCCCTTGCTGTTACTAGAGCCTCTCACGTGGACCCCCTCCCCCGCCGCACCGCGGCGCACTCACTCTCCGGGCCGTGGCGCCAGCGGGTACCCTGCACACGGCCAGCGGGATCCACACGCAGGAAAAAGCGGGTAGAGGAGAAGAGGCGCCGCCAGCGCACGTCGCCCTCCAGGTGCGGGTAGTTGCGCACTCTCCGCGATGCAGTTGGGGCGTCAGGCTCCTGTGCCAGCAGCAGCCAGACCAAGCCCAGCCACAGACGGCGGCGCATGGCCCCGCACCCTGTTGGCCGCCCGCTCTTGCCTCCCCGCGCGTCCGCGGCTCTGCCATTGCGCTGAGGCCAATAGGGGTCCTTGGGGCGGGGCCAGCACTGCGGGGGCGAGCCGTGGCTATGTAGTCGACCAATGGAGCGTTGGAGCTGGCCAATGAAAGCTGCGAAGGGCAGGACCAGGGCGTTACGGGACTGTGTCCACTTTGCAGGGCGCGCGCGGCCACGGCACGTGTTTGTTCCATAGGGCGTGTCCGGGAGTCACCGGAGTCATCCAGTAGGCTCAGACTGTGGGCAGCTGGGGCTGTGGGGGTGAGTGAGTTGGACTGCAGAGACCCAGAGGAAGATAGAGAGAGGGACCCAGAGGAAGATAGAGGGACAGTGGCAGAGACCAGAGACACGGAGACAAGAGGGACAGAGATGAGACAAAGATAAGAGACACAGAAACAAGAGGCAGAGAAAAGGGAGACAAAGGAGAGACAGAGAAGAGAGAGAGACAAAAGACATAGACGCAAGGTCAGACACACACCTGTAATCCTAGCACTCTGGGCAGAGGTGGGTGGAGGATTGCTTGAGTAGAGACCAGCCTTAGAGTGACACCCTGTCTCTACTAAAAAAAGATAGAGGCTCGGCGCCTGTGGCTCAACGAGCTAAAGCTCCAGCCACGTACACCTGAGCTGGCTGGTTCGAATCCAGCCCAGGCCCGCCAAACAACAATGATGGCTGCAACCAAAAAAAAAAAAATGGCCGGGCGTTGTGGTGGGCCGCCTACTTGGGAGGCGGAGGCAGGTTGCTGTGAGCTGTGATGCTACAGCACTCTACCCAGGGTGACAGCTTGAGGCTCTGTCTCAAAAAAAAAAAAAAAAATAGAAAAATTATCTGGGCAGTGTAGTAGGCAACTGTAGTCTTAGCTGCTCAGGAGGCTGAGGCAAGTCCTCTTACTTCAGACCAAGAGTTTGAGGTTGCTATGAGTTATGATGAAGCCAGGATACTCTACCCAGGGTGACAGAGTGAAACTGTCCAAAAAAAAAAAAAAAAAGACAGAGGCAGAGACAAGAGACACAAGATAAAGATAAAGACAAGTGAGACAGAGATGAGAGGAGAGCCAAAAAGACTGGGATACAGAGACTGTGAGATGCAGAGACAAGAGAGGCAGGGTGAAGCTGCCATAGCTACAGGGAAAGATAGAGTCTGTGAAAGACAGAGGCTACAGGGCGATAGGGACCAAGTCAGAGATTGTGAGAGACAATGATGGGGAGGTATGGGAAGACAGAGAGAGATGATCAACAGGCAGAGGCAGAGAGAGTCAAAGAGATGGAGATGCTCAGAGATCGGATATTGAGAAGGAAGGTTCTGGCATGTGGATCAGTCCCTGCCAGCTGGGTCCCAAGACTGGACATGCCAGAGAGGAACTCAGCTTCCCCTCCAAATGGAGCTTTCTAAGAATCAGGCTCTTGAGGGCAAAGGGCTTCGTTGCAGAATGAAGGGTGGAGGGATGTGTGTGTGCATAGGTAGGTGAATCTTAGGGAGGGGAATATTTAGCGGGGGGGGGGGGTAGAATGGCCACTTTGATGACCATCTAGTGAGGCACCCAGGACCCAGTGTCCGCTGGCAGCACTGCATGTCAGAGGTGGCAGGAATGGGGTGGCCCTGTTCACACCCACACCTACTCCTCACAGCCGCACTTTAGGCCCCACAGGAAACCTCCCAGCAAGGCAGCCAGTCCTACTGTCACCTGCCTGCCCCATGCCCTGGACTCCAAATGACCTTCACAGACTCAGAACCAAGAGGAGTCATTCATTGATAGATGAAGAAACTGAGACCCAGAGAGGAGCATTGATTTTCATTTAGGGAACACAGGGATGGCCCTGATTCTAATTTCTGCCTTCTGCACCCAACAGCCCAGTCCTGCAGCCACAGCCCCAGGTGGCACCTTTAAATAGCACCATGGTGAAGACATGGTGACCAGCCTGCCCTGATGAGGAACTCTCTGGAGGAACAACTGGTCTGGCCAGATGTCAGGATGCTTTCCTGATGGCTCAGGGATTCCCTGACTCTTTCTTCCTGGCCCATGCTGTCACACAATGGGTGTGACAGGTCTCCCAGTCTCAGGATTGAGTTTAGGGAGGATATCCCCACAGCTTAGGTTCAGCCTGACCTGCTTCCCAGCTCAAATTCTTGAGACTAGGACTAGGGGAGCCCTACAAGCATCACTTCACCTACCCAAGCCTTGGTTTCTCTTCTGTAAAATGAGGCAATAAAGGGATGTCTGGAAGGATAAAATGACACAATCCACCCAACATGCTGGCCAGACAGCACAGCACATAAACACTGGATAAATATCTCCACCTTCCTTGCCCTCTGGAAATGCTTGTCTTCCTTTCCTAGAGAGACCCCTCTCCTCCCCCCCAACCCCCCACCCCCGTGTACTGTGAAAAGATGGGTTGCACACCTGGGAAACTGGCCCTGCCTCTGGTGTCTGAGTTTGTTTAATGACAGCTTTATTGAAATATAATTCACATACCATACAATTCACTCATTTAAAGGGTGCAATTGAGTACTTTTAGTACACTCACTGAGTTGTGCAACCATCACCACTGTTTCTTTCTGGAGCATTCCATCACCCCCAAAGGAAGCCCTGTCTCTATCCGCAGTTAGTCTCCATCCCTTCCCCCAGCCCCTACCAACCACAAATTCACTTCCCACCCCTGTAGAGGTCCCTGTTCTGGGATCACATACTGTATTTCCTTTTGTGTCTGGCTTCTCTCACCCAGGATGATGTCCTTAAGGTCTGTCCACATTGTAGTGTGTGTCAGAGCCACCTTACTTTTCATGGCTGAGTGATATTCCAGTGTGTAGATGGAATTATCTATTCATTTGTTGATGGACATTTGGGTTGCTTCCACATTTTGGCTATTGTAAATAATGGTGCTATGAACATTGTATACAAGTTTTTTTGCAGACGTATGTTTTCATTTCTCTTGGGCATACATCTAGGAGTGGAATTGCTGGGTCATATGATCATTCTATGTTTAGCCTTTTTGAGGAACTGCCAAACTGTTTCCACAGTGACTATGCCATTTTATATTCCCATCAGCAATACATTCTGACTTCTCCACATTTTCACCAACGTTTGTTATTGTCTGTCTTTTTTTTGAGAGTCTCACTCTGTCACCCTGGGTAGACTGCCATGGGATCACCATAATTCCCAGCAATCTCAAACTCTTGGGCTCAAAGGATCCTCTTGCCTCAGCCTCCTAAGTAGCTGGGACTACAGGAGCCCTCCACGACACCCAGCAATTTTTTTATGTTTTTTAGTAGAGATGGAGTGTTGCTCTTATTATCCACCTGCTCCCGCTTCCCAGAGTGCTAGGATTACAGGTGTAAGCCATTGTGGCCAGCCTTTTTCTTTCTGTAGAGACAGGATTTCACTCTGGCTCATCCTGGTCTCTCTAACTCCAGGCCTTAAGTGATTTCTTTTGCTTTGGCCTTACAAAGTACTGGGACCACAGTGTGAATCCCTGTGCCCAGCAAGAGTCTTGATAGATGTAGTTAGGATCTTCAGATGATATTCAGGAAATTTTCCGGATAGGTCCTAAATGCGGTGGCAGGTGCCCTCATGGGAGACAGGAAGATTTGACACAGACACAGAGGAGGTGATGTGACTATAGAAACAAAGACCAAAGCAACACAACCACAAGCAAAGGATGCTTGGAGCCCCCAGGAGCTACGAGAGGGAAGACAATACTTCACTGGAGCCTCCAGAGGGAGCATGGCCCTGCTGATACCTCTATTCCAACCTCGTGAAACTGATTTTGGACGTCTGGTCTCCAGATATGTCAGAAAATGAATTTCTGTTCTTTTAAGGCCCTAAGTTTTTGGTCATTTGTCCCAGCGGGCACCAGAACCTGATATCATCTCCTTCCATCTAGAAATTACCAACTTTGGCTCCATGCCTACAGCAGAGTGGTTAGGGTGCCAACCACATGCACCAAGGCTGGTGGGTTTGAACCAGGCCCAAGCCTGGTAACAAACAACAACAACAACAAAATAGATAGATGTTGTGGCAGGTGCCTATAGTCCCAGTTATTTAGGAGGCTGAGGGAAGAGATTCACTTAAGCCCAAGAGTTTGAGGTTGCTGTGAGCTGTGATGCCATAGCACTCTATGGAGGGTGACATAGTGAGACACTGTCTCAAAAAAAAATAAAAAATTGGCTCAGCGCCTGTGGCTCAATGGGCTAAAGCACCAGCCATGTACACCTGAGCTGGCGGGTTCGAATCCAGCCTGGGCCCGCCAAACAACAATGGTGGCTGCAACCAAAAATGGCAGGGCATTGTGGCGGGTGCCTGTAGTCCCAGCTACCTGGGAGGCAGAGGCAGGAGACTCACTTGAGCCCAGGAACTGGAGGTTGCTGTGAGCTGTGATGCCACAGCACTCTATCCAGGGTGACAGCTTGAGGCTCTGTCTCAAACAAAAAAAAAAAATAGAAATTACTGAGTTTCAGCTCGGCGCCTATAGCTCAGCAGCTAGAGCGTCAGCCACATATACTGGAGCTGGAGGGTTCAAACCCAGCCTAGGACTGCCAAACAACAATGATAACTACAACCAAAAAATAGCCAGGTGTTGTGGCAGGCATCTGTAGTCCCCGCTACTTGGGAGGCTGAGGCAAGAGAATAGCTTAAGCCCAAGAGTTTGTTTGCTGTGAGCTGTGATGCCACAGCACTCTTCCAAGGGTAACATAGTGAGAATCTGTCTCAAAAAAAAAGAAAAAAGAAATAAATAAATTACTGACTTTCTTTTCTTTTTTAATTTTTTCTTTTCTTTTCTTTTTTTTTTTTGAGACAGAGCCTCAAGCTGTCACCCTGCGTAGAGTGCTGTGGCATCACAGTTTACAGCAACCTCCCAATTCCTGAGCTCAAGCGAGTCTATTGCCTCCACCTCCCAAGTAGCTGGGACTACAGGTGCCCG
>CAUYON010143496.1:0-24874 GCA_963573935.1 Arctocebus calabarensis | reverse complement strand
TAATTTTGTGGGGCTGTAAAAAGCAGGGTCTTTATGAATTGTGAAAAGCAATGAGTCAAGAAACTTGGGCATTGCAAATAGATTTTTTTAAACTTGGCAGTAACTTTATGAGAATTTGCAGCGTGTGTTCATGTGTATGTGTCCTTGTTTGTTCCTAAAGCTGTGTCCCTAGAAGGCCCCCTCCTCCCTTAAAATGCCCACCCGAGGATGCTCAACCCTGCTAGGAGAATTTACTATTCACTTCTGCTAAAATCTGGTGACAGGCAGAGCGGCCCCGAACTTGCTCTGAGAGTAGTTACTTTAGAAATCTTCCAATTACAAGGCCTTTCTCTGCCCTGTGGGATCTAAAGCTTCCACCCAAACCCATTTCCTCAAGGGCCCAAGACCTCTTTGCAGTGCAAACCTACAGGGAGGTAACTGCAGTCTCCCTTCAGTCCATGGAGAGGTGAAGGCCAACTTCAGAGGGGTCCTGACTGTAGCTGACACCACGACCTCCTGCTTCTCCCAAATAAGGGTGGGCTGGCAGATCCAGGTGGTCTAGCTCATGCTCTAACCACCCCCCACACTCATTCCCTGTGCCTTTTTTTCCCTTAGCTCCCCCAGGCTTTAGGCACCTCCAGGCTTTAGTTTCAGAGACTTGGGTCGAGTCCACACTGAGCTCTTTCCCCTACTGAAATGAAACTGGTGCTTCTGCTCTAACTGGGGTGGCTTTGTTTATCTCTGACAGGAAGGAAAGTCTTTCTGCAAGTTTGGAGGTCAATCTCTCTCTCTCTCTCTTTCTCTTTTTTTTCTGTTTTTAAGACATAGTCTCAATCTCTTGCCCTGGGCAGAGTGCAGAGTGTAGTGGCATCAGCCTAGCTCACAGAAACCTCAAACTCCTTGGTTTAAGTGATCCTCTTGCCTTAGGCTGCAGCTGGGACAACAGTCACCATAACATGGGCTAGTTGTTCTATTTTTGGTAGAGAATCTTTCACTAGAAGACAGCAAAGAGTGATGGGGGAGAGGGCCCCAGCACTGTGTCACCCAGGTGACAGAGGGGCCTTCCAGAGAAAGTTGTTGTGGAAATGACACCTGAAATTAAAAGGGACAGCTGCCCTGGACTCAGGGCAGGGCTTAGAGAAGGGAGGACCCTTGTGAGCAGAGACGGGAGGGCTGAGGGGGCAGAGGGGAAGTCTCAGCGGCCGCACATTCTCACCATTGGAAGAATCCAGCCAAATTCCTGCTTGTTGATTCCCACCATGTAGGGGACGGTGTTGAACTTCTTTGTAGTCAGAATCTCTTCGGGAGTTTTTGGCAGCAGCACTCCATCCACCACGGTGGGTGTGAAGAGGTCAGTCTGGGGAAGAGGGCAGGGCAGTGTCTGAGCCTCCCCTCCCCAGGCAATAGCCACCTGCTGCTCTGCCTGCCTGAGGGGAGGCCACCGCATGGACCTGGTGGGCAGAGGCGGTAGCCACATAGGCTTGTGGTCCTAACAAAAGAGGCTAAATCTGTGTGACCTCAGAGTGTAGAACTCAACCAGGGGCTGGCAGAGGTGCAGTGACGGGCAGGAGGTGGAATCTTCACTCAACTAGAAATATGTATATCACATAGTAAATTAGATATGCAGGTATTTCCATTTGAAGTGTGTGTGTGTAAATCTGTGTGCAGGTGACCTCTTTATTCTCTGTACTGATGTTCTGTCAAATTACCCTGAATGTTGAATTAGTAAATACTGAGTTGCCACTCGAAGGGGAAATACAGGGTTTGGTTCCTGTGACCCTCTGGTCACAATCTATTCATCAGCCTTATTTCATGTGTTGGTTTCTGTTTAAAGACAAGTTATATAATAGATACTCCTTTCAAGAATTAGTTATGTATGAAGTGCTTATTCATAACAAACCCCAGTCAGGAAGGCCTCCCATGCTCCCGACTCGGGTACAGGACTATGAGGGTTTCTGGCTGGCAGTGTCACAGCAGTGCTGTCCACTGCACTTTCTGAAGATTCCATCAGCATCACGGGAATCCACAAATGCAGCTGCTTCTCCATCCCCCATAGCTCCTCATACACCATAGATTTTTTTTTTTTTTTTTGGCCGGGGCTGGTTTTGAACCCGCCACCTCTGGAATATGGGGCCGGCACCCTACTCTTTTGAGCCATAGGCGCTGCCCCACACTGCAGATTTTAACACTTTCTATAACAGCCTAATGTCTGGATGGGCAAAGCCTCCCCCCCCCCCCACCCGTCTTTCCTGGATGTGCCTATTGTTCTTTCATTAACTCTGAAGTCACGGCCAACACACAATCCATTCCTCCACAAACTCGCCTGCCACATGTATTGCCCCGTAATGCACACCACAGCCACCTTGAGCTTCAGGATGAGAGACATCATCTCAGCTCTGCTCTCGGGGGCCATCTGACACAGGTCGATCTCTGACACCAAGCACAAAACGCAAACACCACGGCACTTAATAGATTGTGAGGAGGGCACGTGGGGTGAGAGGTCACAGAAGGAGGCGGGGCCCTCGCTCATTGATCTCTTTGCGACCCTGCATTTCCAGGCCCGTGTCTGTCTGCACAAGCCACAGGGGAGGTCTGTGAGGTGGACTATAGCAACCAGGACAGGGCCCAGATCTCATCCCAGGGTGGCTGAGAGTAGATGTCAGGGTGACCACGGTGGCCTTGAAGGGCTGTGCAATTCAGAATGGGCTGCCGTGGGGAGCCGGGAACAGGAGAGGCCACATGGAGGGGGTGCTGAGCACCTGCAGTGGGTGATGACCGGGATTACTCACAGGGGAGTAAAGAGGTGAGAATTTTCCAACAGTGGTAACTGTGAGCAAAGAGACGGAAGTGTCCCAGTGAAGGCCTAACACCAGGGATGTCAGAGTCTTGAGCTTGCTGGAATGGCTAGGGTTAGCGACCAGAGACACAGCAGAGCACATTTTCTGCAGGATGTCCAGCACACAGCAGGCACTTGGGTAGTTTTTGAAGGACAAACTGCATCAGGGTAAGGGGATTTGTCTTGTAAGGAAGGATTTTAAGACGTGGAGGTTATAAGCCTTAACTTATGTTTGGGAGGGTGAGTCTGGCAGCACCATGAGACTCAGACACTGGGAATGAAAGTGGAGGTAGGAGATGGTGAAAGTCCAGGAGAGACTACAGTGCCCGGGGGAGCCCCATCCATGCAGGGGACTCAGACATGAGCAGCAGTGACAGTGACAGGAATTATACTGCCCTCTCTGTGTCTGCACATGGCTGTCCTGTGTGGGCTGCATGCATTACCTTGCTTGGGTAGAAAGCTCCGGGTGTCCTTCACTCTTGTCTTTCTCACCCCCACATACCATCCATCAGCAAACCCTGTCAACTAGTCCTTCAACAACACCCAGACTCTAAACAATCCCCCCGCCACCGCCATAGCCCCGTCTCAGCTCCCAGGACCCCTGGCCTGGATAGTTGCAATGCAGCGGCCTCCCATCTGGTCTGTCTGCATATTCTGGGACCTTCTCTATAGTCTATTTTCAACAGAGCAGACAGAGACCTTTGTAAAACCCAGGATCACATTACTCCTCTGCTCAAACCTTCCAAAGTTTCCCCTGTCCCTCTGAGGCAATGTCCAAGCCTCTTATGTGAACGCCCACCTCCCACCTCCCATCAGCTCCTCAGCCTCCACTCTGTCTGTCCCCTTGCTCTTTCCACCCAGCCCTGCAGACCAGCCTCCTGCCTCAGGGAGGACAGTGTAGCAGCCATCCCCTCTGCCTGCACAGGCTCCTTCCAGAAGCTCATTCGATCTTCACAAGGCCTTGGAGGGGGCCAGGGGGAGGATCTCCAGGAAGGAGCAGAGAGGGCAGGACTGTAGAATTGGAGGATGCTGCAGAGGGGACGTCACCAGACTCCGGCAACCCATCAAGGAGGCAGAAGAAGATGGCTAGGCACTATTGGGGTGTTCTAGGTGCTGTCATTGAGAAAACAAAAGTCCTTACCTCTCTGGGGTTTCCAAGTAAATCGATAGTAAAAAAGTTCTGTGAAGACAAAGGCAGAGGACGTGGGTGAGAGACTTCCTGGGGAAAGCTGGTCTGTGTGGCTGTGCACCAGGCTGTGCACCAGAGCTGTCAGGAGCTCCCTCCTGCTGCCACCTGGGCAGGGATGAGAGGACGTGGGAGGACACTGGCTCCCTGGGGGAGGGCACAGGGGATAGGTATTGGTGAGGGAGGGGAAGCAGCAGCAAGGGAAGAACAGGCTCCAGGCACCTGTGCCAGTATCCCTGGAGCTCTAGACAGGCCATCTGTTATTGGTTCCTGCCCTGCTCACCCTCACTTTCCCTTCCTCATCTCCTGGCAACAACATCTGAATTTTCCTTTGGGCAACCTCCCTGTTACCCTCTCTCATCCCATATATTCAGATATTTATATGCAATCTGGGGTGTCCCATCTCCCAGTACGCAGATATTAGTTCAGGGATGGGCACTTACCCATGCCGGTCCAGCAAAGCTTACCCAGAAACTTTGTGCCAGAATTATTAGGAAAGAGGGTTTATAAGCAGCTAAAAATTCAGAGTGCTATTGTCTCAACTTCCCCCAGGGACACGTCTGCCTGAGTGTGAAGCCAAACAAACCAATGCAAAACTGAGGTAATCTACAGGTGAATTCTCAATAATATCATATGGACATCTAGACCCAGCCATGCCTGAAGCCATCTATTCCCAGACTTTTCCATTACCTGATGATTCTGTTACAATATGAATTTTTCTGCTCGAGCCAACTTAAGATGAGTTTTCTCATTTTGCTCAGGAACGTCTTGACTAAACAAGCCTCCTGAAACTCATCCCACCACCCACTGTCAGTGTGTGTTCACCAAGATTGTGGTGATTGTAATGCTGCTCTGTAGCTGCCAGGTTGACTTCTCTGCTGGAAATGACCAGCAAGGGTTCCTCCGTTATGGATTGTAGTCCTAACACCACAAAATGTGAATGTGTGTGTCTTTGTGTATCAGTGTGTGTGAGTCTATGTGTTTAAGGCAGTGGATAATTATGGAAACACTCCCAAAAGATCTCAGGAAATCTCAAAAGAATGTCCTGGGATAGTGCCTGACCACACATTAAGTTTGATAAAGTCTGGGTTTTACCAAAGTCACCAACTCTTTAAGCCAAGTCCTCTTGTGCAAGTGGAAAAGTGCTGAAATATTTGCCTCTTTTTAGTCATTGTAAACCAGCTCTGTTTTAAATCTTAGAACACTGTGGTCACCTTATGAGAGCCAGATGAACAGCACCCAAGTCCCAAGGCCACACTGGACTCAAGCCATGACAATGGAGGCAGAGTCCAGGGCTAGAGGCCTACCCTGGGCATCCAGGAGGGTCCTCAGGCTACTGCTGAGCTCTTAATTCACATCCTTCCCCCACAAAAGGGATAGCTCCTATTGGCCCTAAATGTTATATTCTTTGGGTTCTTGCTGGGATAAGCTTCCCTGTGTTGACAGATAACTGCTACAACCATCCATCTGTCCTCAAAGGTCATCTTCTCTGTGAAGCTTCTCTGATAGCTATAAGAAATAATTCCCCTCTCTATACTCCCACCACACTCAACTCACTACGAACATGATTATGTTTCTCCTTAGCCAGTTCCTTGAGAGCAGGCATGAGGCCCAACTTATGTCTGCATCACCTCTACTGATACTGTCCTCCATATGCTTAGTATGAATGGATGGACAGACGGACGGATGAATGGATGCATGGATAAATGGGCTGTTCAATTCATGGAGTATGGATGAGTTAGATTGATAACTACCAGTTAGGTGATGGGTGGATCATTGATTTTGGAGAAATAGATGATGGACTAAAGATATAAGGAGGCTCAGTGATGCATGGATGATGGGTGAGTTGAGAACAGATTAATGAGTCATGCAAACACTGATACTAGACTGATAAAAGGATATTAGTGACTTGGATGGATTAGTGGATGGATAATAAATGGTGAGTGAATGCATGGATAGATGGATGACTAACCTACATTCATAACTGAAGCACAATTTCCAAAAATCTATAAAAGTTGACCACCACTAGGTTCTAATTTAGAGAGTTTCTAAGTCAACCAAGATAAGTTGTGACATCTTTCTGAAATCTGTGTGCCTAATAGCTCCATCCCCCTAATTGAAGATGGTAGTTACATCTGGGAATGTGAAATGTTTAATTTCTTATAAATCTAACAGAAAATAAGAATGGCCATATATTAAGTTTGATAAAGCTGGAGGATTGTTACACAATTTTTTTTCATGTATTTTTCGACTTGTTTTGATATTGGAGGTATGTTAGAATAAAAACGGAAAAAGGAAACTCTCCATTCAGATCCAGAGACTCCTGAGAGGTGCGAAATTGCCCCAGGGAGTTTATCCAGGGCACAGGGACAACTGAAATGCCAAAGCATGGGGCCATGATTGCAGGTTGGGGGCACTAAAATGGACCTACCTACCATTTTCAGTGTCAAATCCAAGAGCTCATCCTCTGTCTTCTGGCGCAAGCAGTGAACCATGACAGCCGACGTGGTGGTTTTACATCCAGCAGTGACAGCAACTTTCTGCAAAGGTCACAGGCAACAAGGCTCAAGAGCAATGTCCCTTCCCTCCATCCAGGTAGAGACACAAGTTCTACCCCCAGCCCCGTATGTGAGACAGCAGGGGCAGACAGTCCTCTAGACCAGCACCTGTAGATTCTGGTTCCAGAGAGTGCAGCTTTGAGCCTTACCTGAAGTGGAACATGAGTGATAAGTGTTCAGTCTCTCTCTCTGGTACCTTACCTCTGTTAAAAAGGGCATAGTGACGTCAAAGCTGAATGTCTCAAAAGTGTGGAGTGGGGGGTAAGACTATGGAACCCCAATCCTGCCAGCTCCAGCTCATACTAGCCATTTGGCCTTAGTAAAGCTATTTGAGTTCTTTGTGCCTCGGTTTCTCCACCTTAGATGGGCATAATGATCACACCTACCATATAACATGAGTTCACACATGGGAAGAATGGAGTAGAGTCCCATATCTCCCACACACTCAACATGTGCAGAATTAGGAGGCCTAGATAACTTCAGAAAACACCAAATGTGATTTAAATGAAAGCCCTAAAGGAAAACAGTGTGTCCACCATGGAACATGGATGATGCTTCTCAGTTAAGTGAGGTGTCTGTGGCACAGCTAAGAGCTTCCACCTCACCATCCTGTACTAGCGTCCTGAGTAATAATCAGACAGGACTTTCTAGAGGAACGGTCAGCAAAGTTTTCTTCAAAGGGACAAACAGTCCACATTTACAGCTTTGTGGGCCAAGTGGCCTCTGTTGCAATTTCTAAACTGCTGTTGGAGTGTTTAGAAATGGGTGTTGCAACAAAATTTTATTTATGGACACTGAAATTTGAATTTTATATCATTTTTATGGGTCATAAAATATTGTCCTTGCCCTGTTTTTGTTTTAATTGTTTAAAAATGAAAACAACATCATTCTTAGCTCAAGGGCCATACAAACCTAAGCTCAGATTTGTCCTTCCCTGGCCTAAGGCAAGCCTCAGAGGAGCATCCATTAACTCACAGAGAACTGCTGACCCCAACCTAAACCTCTTCTCAGCTATAAAGGGAAGACGAAAGAGGAGGGGGAGGAATGGGAAGGGGGAAGAGGAAAAAGATGTCAGAAGAAGCCCCTTCTGAAGGAGAGGTTCATTGAGCCTGCCTTGGACGCTTGGGGGTGGTCTGCCCTGTGCTCCATCACCCCAAATTTTCTGGGTCCTCATCTGATACACCAAGGGGGGCATCTAAGCAAAGCCAGGGCTGTGAGCCTCTCTCCTAAGGGACCTGGGGTCAAGGTGAAGAGCTGTGATCATAGACATGCTCATTTTCCAAAAAAAGGACAAAGACCTGAATACCTTCTGGAACCAACAGGGAATTCCTACAGTGAGGGCCAGATGGGGTGGGCGATGGAACCAGAGAGGAAGGCACAGAGGGATCCCAGGTGCCAGAGCAGTGGGTCTTGTGCAGGCTCCAGCTCCTGGACAGTGTCTGCTACAGAATCAATTTATTTAACATATTTGTTGAATAAATAAACAGGAAGTAGGATGGATACAGGAGAAAGAGAAAAAGAGAGACAGGGAGAGACTTGGATTCCTTTCATTTTGCAATTTCAGGTTCCTGTTTACAAAACCCAGCCTCATCCTTGCCTCCTCTGTTTCCTTGAAACATAAATTTCCTCTTCCTGATCTGTTGCTTATAACCAATGAAGTCTGGAAAAAACAAAATCTCAAAAAGTCTAAAAAAAAAATCTCCGTGTCTCCATTTCCTCTCCACATGCGAATCAGCCCCTGTAAGTCTGAATTGCTTCAAACCAGCTCCACACCCCTTGCTCCAGTGATCCCGGCTCAGCAACCCCAACCTGTGGAGCTGACCCATCCCTTCCTCTGACTTCTCCAGATAAAGACAGAATCCTTCCCAGGGTCTGCCATGTCCCCATCCTCAGTGCCCCCCCCCAAATCTCCCTGCTCTCTGCTCTGGCCTCACCAACCACCTCTCTCAAGATGCTTCTCCTGCCACAGGACATTTGCACAAGCTTCTCCCTCTCTCTGGAATATTCTTGGCTCAGCAAGTAAAGTAGTGCTCAGCTTTCTCATGCTGATGCATGGATCACTTTTTAAAGGACACTTTCCTAAAAGAGAAAGGAAAAAAACAAAAAAACAAACAAAAAACTAGAAAACAGGATGTATTAAAAATAATAATAATAAAAAAAAATAAAAGACACTTTCCTGATAATCTCTAAGGCCTGTGGTTATGGGCAGAGAGTACACTAGAAGTTCAGAGTTGCAACCTTGAGTCCCAGCTCTGCCCTGATCCCATGTGGACCTTGGCTTCAACATTCTGCCCCACTTTGTTCAGTCATAAATTTGGGAGCTTTTATGAGGGGTGACTTTGACATTCCTGCTCAGCCACTCTCCTGTCAGTACATTTTTGAGAATGTACACTGGGTTCCATGGCAGGAATGGCCCCTGAGGATGCCAAAAGCACAGGGTCAAGGCTGTGGGAGCATCCCATGTGAAACCTACCTGTGCCAGGAGCTTGATGTCCTTCTTGACCAGAGCATAACTGAGTGCCATACCACTCTGAGAGATGGCCCTGTGGAAGAGGTTCTTGGCCAGGGGAGATAAAACCTAGGAGGGGAAAGGACAGGAGGAGAGTTCATGTTCAGAGGAGTGTCCACCCGCAGCTTTGCCCTGGCCCTTTCCCCAGGAGCCCCCAGGCCTCAGTGGGCACAAGGGCTCCTTCCCCAGCCTGGCCTGCTTCCCATGCTCCCCAGTTTCCCCCAGAGCATCTTAGCAGAATGGAGCCAAACACAAAGCAAGGGATAGAAATGGACGAGTGTGACACACACAGGTCACAGCAATCTAAAGTATCAGGAAGAAGCTTGGCTATTCTCAAACACACATTCTGACCCAGGATGCCCATTACTCAGAGTTTATTCTAAGGAAGGTGGTTGTGGAGGCCCACTAATATTTCCAGGAATGCTCATGGTCATTATAATAAGTAAAAAATTGGAAATAACCCAAGGATCCAATGTGATGAAACTTGGTAAATAAACAATTTTTTATTCTTACCATGGAATGCTGTGCAATTATGAAAGATATTATAGAAGTATGTTAAATGTTTAGGGAAACATTTATATTACACCATAATGTAATACTGTGTTATACTCCCATTTATGTTAATTAATATCCCTTATGTTAATTAAGGGAAGTTATTTTCTAGAAGAAAAAGATAGATGATAGTTGGCAGACAGTGGTAAAAAAACAAAAAGAGACGAGAAAAATACATGTCAAATATCCATAGTGATGGCCCTGGGGAATAGGACTGTGGGTGGCTTTTTTCTTTCTTGGGTTGATATTTATTTTATATTTTTCTCTAATTAAAAAAAGAAAGAAAGAAAGCTTTTTCTTCTGAGTATTCAACTAGGAAATCAACAGAGGATTGAAAAATGCAGCAACAGGGCTGATCCTGTGCTCAGCTTTGAGGCACTTGGGAGGTTTTTTAAGGTCCCGGCACATCCAGCCTGATTTCTCATCCCAGCTTCCTCATTGTCTCCCCGGCCCCAGGCTGTGTTTGTGTCCCACATCCTCAGTCCCCTCCTTCCTCATCCCACCTTCCTTCCCTCATTTCTCTCCCCACCTACCTGTCGCTCTGTCCCAGAGATGGCTGCCTCCCATCTCTGCCATGGGGAACCCTCAGACTACTTGGGAAGAGGCTCCCACCTGCCCTCAGCACTTTCATCCCACCAACATGAAGATCTGGCTTCAGCCAAACAATGATCTCTGTCCAACTCTTGTCCTAGCCTCCACTTGCTCATAATTTGTACCCCACATACTTCCCAAGACATGTCCTTATGTAAAAAGGAGTGGGAAGGAGAGAGGGAGCTCCACCAAGAAGGAGAGGAGGAGGAATGCCACCATGACAAAATGAGGCTGGAGATTCTCGTGGTCCCAGGACATAAAGCTGGGTGCTGAGCTCCTGGGGCCAAGGAGAGTTTGGTCCTTAGCGCTCCACCACCTGATGCTGAGCAATAAGTAGGACCCATCCCCAGTCCAGGTCCTGTAAGCAAAGGTGCCCTTGACTGCTGGGCTAATCTCCGAGAGGTCCCATCAGCTGCCACACCAGCCTGGAGTCTGCTGCCAGGAACACTTACAAGGACAGAGACACTTTCCCCTCCCGCTGACTCTCCAAAGATGGTCACAGAGCCTGGGTTCCCTCCGAAGTTGGCAATGTTGTCCTGGACCCAGCGCAGAGCGGCCACCTGGTCCAAATGACCCCAGTTCCCCAGGCTGTGTTCATCTCCTGTGCTGTGAGTGAGAGAACAGGTTGGGGTGGGCAGCAGAGACTCCATGGCAGGGCTCTCTGGCTCCCCAGGGGGCTGGGGGCTCTCAGTGAGTCTTCCAGAATGAGGCTGGGCCCAAACTCTCACACTGGGGTCCTCACCTGCCCTGCTCTCCCCCAGCACTGCTGTCCTGTGGGCTCTGCATTCAATCATAGGACAGTGCCCAGTACTGTCCTAGGAGATAGAGAACATCTCAGAACAAAACTGGGAAAATTTCTTACACTCAGCTCATTCTCCAGACCACAAACAAACAGATAAACACAGAATAGAATGTCAGACAGTGAAAGTGCTTTCAAGGGGAAAAACATAGGGTGAGAGACAAGACAGAGGTGGGGCAGTAAGGTGCTACTTAAAATTTCATGACCAGAAAAGGTCTCTTGGAGGCTCTGGCAATTAGGTAATAGCTTCTATAAAATAAACACATGAGCCTTGTAATCATCCAAATAAGAGAACTCCAGGCAGAATAAACAGCAAGCGAAAAGGCCCTGGGGCCCAGTGAACAGTGGGACTGTGTAGGAGGTGCAGCCAGCAGGGCCCTGAGGGCCTCCGTACCAACTTTGGATGTCTCACTAAGTAAATGGGAAGGTGCTGCAGGGTATTTTTGTGCAGAGGAAAGACACAAGTCAATCTGTGTTGAAATGATCCCTCCACTACTGTGTGGATCAGTCACACTACAAAACCAACAGAGTGACTAACGTACTCATTAGGTGCTTATGATGATAATCAGGCCAGAGACAGACAGCATAGATTGGGGTGGGAGCAGGGGAGGAGTGAGAACTCATCAGACCTTGAGTTCAGATTACGTATGGATGGAGCTAGGGGCTTTGCTGGCCCCTGGATGTGGGGATGAGAGAAAGGGCAAAGTCCAGGCTGCCCTCAAGGCCTCCATCCTGACCACCTGGGAGGATCAAGCCACACAGCTGTGCAGGACACGTGGGGGGAGCAGGAAGCCTCTGCTGGGGATGGGCTGTGGGAGCGGCCTCGGTGTGTCCTTGTGAAGGGCGAGGGTCTCAGACAGTGGGGACAGAGGAGGAGGTTAGTGATGGGCATCTGGGGCCAAAGAAGACATATCCAAAATGGGGCTCTGACAGTGCCCCCTGGGGTCACTGGGAGTGAGTGGGGAGGGAGATACACAGAGGCCCAAAGACAGGCATAAGGAGGGGCCAGCAAGGAGCTGAGTAGGAGCTGCACATGGGGCAGAGGCAGCAAGGTGCCGAGGGAAGGGAACATGTCATGGGAGTGAGCAGCCTTATGTGGCTCCTGAAGGGTCAGGGGAGATTGGGCCAAGAGTGAGTGGACATCATAGGAGAACTTGAAGGGAACAGCTGTGGTGTAGTCGGGTCGAGGAGAAAAGGGGAGAAGAGGAATAGAGAGAGGACATGCAGGATATGGGGTGCGTGGGCCCCAAGACACCTCCGGGGGGGGGCGGCACCCTGGACGGAGATGCTCCAACAACTTCCCTACACTAGCAACTCATTCTTTCACTGCTGTGCCACCTCAGATGGCCTGACAGAGGAATGTGAGTGTGTAGCAGAGGTGAAAAGGAGAGGAGTAATTCAGAGGAGTTGAATACAAGCTGGGCTTTGCAAGATGAATACGAGTATGTGAGCTAGAGTAGGCATTCCAAGCAGAGGGAAGAACTTATGAGAAAGCTCAGAGGCAAGTGAAGAAGTGAGTCTGGGTTATGAGAAGTTGAGAGGTATCCAATTATGAAGAGAATGAGATGCCTTTTGGAAGGAACTCAGCAAAGGCCCCTGATCTTAGTACCCTCACTCAGTATTCTCAGTCAAGCTCAGTGAGGAGAGCCAAGAAACTTACCTGAAGAATCCCCAGATGCCCAGACGGTACTGAATGGTCACCACCACCACGTTCTCATGGGCAGAGAGGGCCAGGCCATCGTAGGTTGAGGCTCCTCCCACCATGAGCGCTCCTCCGTGGATCCACACCATCACCTGGGTGGGAGGAGGCATCCATACTAGGTATAGAAAGCTGAGGTGCTCTCAGGAGTTTCATCACCTACTTCTGGGCCATGACTCAAGGAGGCCATTATCAAAAGACCACCAGCACCCAGAAGCCTGTAAGAGGCAATGTGTCTCCTCCCCAACCTTCCCTGCTGGGGCTCAGGCCACTGTCCCACCAGACAGACCCTGGGTAATTCTGAGTTTCTCCCCACCCCCAGACTCATCATGCTGAGAGCATCGCACAGGAATAACAGGAAAGCAAGAGGGTGTTGTGTTCTCCCCATAATGCCCATCACCCTCATGCCTAGACCCTTTATCCAGCTTCATGTACCCCTGGGGGCAGCCCTTAGATTGCAGCCTATCTCAGTTACCTCTGCCATTGGAAATTACACTTCCCTGTGCATGACTGATCATCTAAAGAAGCTCACAGGCTCCTGATAGTGTCTCTTCCTAATACCCCTCCTCTCTGCCTCCCCAAATCCCACCCACTCTCCAAAGCCCAGCCTGAACTCTACCTCCTCCAGGAAGTTTCCAGTCATTTCTGATTAAGAACTGAGAATGAGATTGGACATAACAATTTGCAAGTCATGGTTCTCCAATCCAAAGAGCTCACATAACAAGGAAGCAGTGGGAGTGGCTGAAATAATTATATTGTAATAACATCTTTAATAAAAAAGTGAAAGAATTTATAATATGAGCTATGCACCAAGTACTGTCCAAGCACTTTAAACTAAACTATCCGTGAGGCAGGAGCTAGTCCTGTCCCATTTGACAGATAGGAAAACTCGGGCACTTAACCTGCCTGAGGTCACACAGCCAAGTGGTGGAAGTAGGACTTGAGCCTGGGCACTCAGTTCCAGTCCCCTTGTTGACCTGCCCAGCACATTGCTGCCCACAGGCTGGTCTGCAATAGTAATGCAGAAGTTCTCATGTGTCTGTGTAGCCAATGTGTCTCATGTGTCTGTGTAGCCCTTCTGGCAAGATCCCTGAAGACAAGGGATGTGTTCAAACGGCTTCATGTCCCACCTTTCCCCTCCCCTCCGAGGCTAACCTTGCACAGGGGCACTGAGGACATGATAGAAGAGTGAGTGAATGAATAAAGGGGTGAGCACGAGAGGCTTGTCACCACTTCCTTGTGCTTTCAGGCACATGGAGGGCTGCCATCTAGTCCCAAGTTCACAGACTTGCTCCCCTCCTCTGGCACCTTACCAGGGTGCTCCTGGGACACTGGCTGAGCACTGACACTGCTCCCTCGTCCACCTCAAGGATCCTGCCCTTCCTTAGCAGACCATCCTCCACCCCCCTAGGCCCTATCCCCTGCAGCTGGCAGCCTTCCCCTTCTCTGGCCTTTCATTTATTTGGGAAATGCTGACTCACTGGGTCACCAGCCTGTGCCAAAGACAATTAAAGAGGGAAATTAGCTGTGTGTAGTCCCAGATGGTTGGCCAAAGGCAAAAGAAATACCTTCTGGGGTTGTGTGAGGTTCCACCTGCACCTCTGTCCAGACATGCTGAAGTTGCTAGAGGGGGCCTTGTTGTGCTGGGGAAAGACCACACACCTGCTCCACATTCTACTCCAGGTCCAAGTGCACTGGTTAGAAGATCCAAAGCCCTGAGCTGTGGTCCTGCCAACCCTACTGTGTGGCCTCTTCATTCCCCCATCAGGGCTGGGTTGTTGGCTTTTCTCTACATTTCTTTCCCGTTCTAACTTTATTGAAATTATGTCTTAACTGCTCTGGGTATCAAATTCTTAATCTACTAATGAGAAGTAATTTTCCTTGTGCTTCCGTAAGCATGAGTGGACTTGGAACAATTAAGTCATTCATTATAGATATACAGTACCCCTCTTTATGTCATAGGAGAATTCAACATGTGGAAGAAATTTGTGTTTCCTGTGGAAGTCCTGGGCCATGAATAGTCCTGGCTTCTAGTGCCCTCCCCACCACAGGTGCCTTCATCCCTTCTAATCAACACCTGAATATCCCATAGAACTGGCACACCTGGGCCAGGGGTGCCCACAGCTCACCGGCAGCCTGCTTTTCCTGGTCAAGTCAGCAGGAGTGTAAATATTCAGGTACAGACAGTCTTCGGAAAACTTGAGAGGAATGTTCTCCTTCCTGTTGGTAAAGAGCTCGGACAGCACCTGCCCTGCTACTGCATCTTGGGAGCACCTGGGGAGGGGAGAAAGAGAAACCCCTGAGTTTCAACCAGACCTAAGCAGGTGTCTCCTGGGGTCGGTTAGGCCTTGATCTGAGAGGATTCAGCCTGTACATGGAGTTGGATTGCCAGACTCTGAACACTGGAATGGGGAGGAGGCGTCTGGGGGGTCCAGCTGGGGGCCCTGGGACTGTCTAAGGCCTCTCAAGACTAAACAGAGTGAGACCCCTTGGCACCTCTCCCTTTCCCAGAATCTTTTTGATGTCCTGGTTCAAGGAGAGGAGGCGGCAGAGACTCTGACCAGCCCTGGAAGGTGGCATTTCCTGCTCTCTATGGGGCCCCAGGTGATGGGCTACAGGGTGGCCTTGTTCCTCCCCTGGGTAACCATGTTCCAGCACCCACGGGACTTCATACATGATGAGAAGCCACTCAAGAGGCAGGCATTTAGGGCCCACAACAGGTCAGGGGTGAAATCTTAGTAGAAGAACATCTGCATCCATCCTGTCCAGCCTCTCATTTGCTGAGTGAGTGATTTTGGTGAGTTCCTTTCCTGCTCTGGATCCCAATCTCCCAGGTCTAAGTGAAGGGAGTGATATCTAGAAGGGTCTAGCAGTTCAGACATGCCAAGATTCTACCATGAACTCATTGCCAGCAAGCTCCGTCTGTTGCCTGAACGAAAGATCTCAAAGATCCATCGTAGACAAAAACTGGGAACATTTATTGAGTCTTCCACTTCCGAGCGTGCCAGACACAGTGTTAAGCAGTCTTTATGTAATTGCTCATTCAAACCTGAGATCAGCTCCATGCTGTAGGTTTTATTATTACGCCCAGGTGAGAAAACTGAGGCATGGAAAGGTTAGAGAACCTGGCCAAGGTAACATAGCCAGGAAGATCCATCTATGAGAGTTTATATTTCCATGTATCTTATAAGCAACATACCCAGATCACAATCTACCCAGAAGGCAGGCATTGTAGCCCTCACTGTGTACATGAGAAGGAGGCACTCCGGTGCCAGAATGATATGGCTGTCAAGAGGCAGAATCACAGTCAGCTAAGTTGACGTTCTGATTTTCATGTGGGAAAAAATTTACCTAGATCACCAAGAACAAGGTATAGAATGCTGATAGAAAAAAAGAAATTCAAATGTCATAAAAGGGGGGAAAAAAAGTTCAGCTTCACTAATAATCAGATAAACACAAAATAAAGAGCAAACTATTTATGACTATTATTTTGCATATTCAATAGTCAAAAACATTGGGAAGAGTCCGGTGAATAGAAGTTTTCAGTCATCAAGGGAACAAATGTAGCTGGAACATTTCTGGAGGGAAAGCATTTAAAAGTGCATACTTTGGACTTGGAAATGTCATTTCTTTAAACTTCTTAGATCCTGAAAATCCCCAGAAAGGCCATGCCGAGGAGATGAAGTCAGCCTAGATTTACCTGACCTGCCGGGGTGACAGGGCACAGGCATCATTGCTCTGCTTGTGATTAGGTAGCTAGACATACCTGGGAGTTGAGAGGTCTTAACACCCCAGCACACTCCCCACCTAAGCCCCCACCAACCCCATCATCAACTGTGTCAAAGTGCAAGTTGGGAGAATTAGTAGAGCTATGACTTTCAGTCATCGGCTCAGATGCTTTCTTTCCCAGAGCACTTACCACATTCTAACATATCACATTATTCATTCATTAAATGGCATATTATTCACGATCTGTCTCTCCCTGCTGCACTGCAAGCTCGGGATGTGAGCTCCTAGGGATCTTGTTATGTTCACTGATAGACACCAAGACCTGAAACCTGCCCGGCACACAGTAGGTGCTTAATACATATGTGTTTAAAAAAAGGACTCTAGAAGGTCTTGAGAGTTCTAGGATGCTCTTAAGGATCCATGCTGTTCTTGACGATTCCAGAACAAAGTTTAAGCCCATCTGGGGGTTGCCCGGACTCCTCCCCGCATCACTAGGAGGCAGAGAGCCCACTGAAGATGCCAGAGCCCACCCCATGGCTTACATAGGGGGGTAGGAGGTGGTGTTCTTCACGAAGCTCCAGGGCTCTGCAGGCTGTGGCGGGGAAAACCTCAGCACTCCAAGAGGAGGCCTGGCGAAAGGGACACCCAGGAACACGGCCACGGGCTGTGCGAATCCTTCCAGGCTGACGTACTTCCCCAGCACTCGGCCATGCACGGTGTCCACCACAGGGGCTGAGGACGGGTGTCCTGCTGGACATTGAGCGGAAATGAGGACACATCAGAGGAGAAAGGCTTGACCTGGATGCCAGGTGGGTTTTACCACTTTCTTAAACATGTCACCCGAGTCCACTAGGCCTCAGTTTCTCCTGATGGGAAAAAGGGCTGAGGGTCACTCTCCCTCCTAACACACAGAGCAGCTTCATGGAGCAAATCAGAACAGAGGTGGGAAAGCATCCAGTGAAAAATGCACAGAGGAAGGAGAGGTGCTGGGACTTGGGACACTTAGTCTCTCTCTGAGAAGCCTCTGGAACATCCATCCACTAGGATCCTGGCATGAGTTCCACACAGAGCAGGAGGGTAAACAAGAGGTGACTTTGTCCCCAGGGCACTGATCCTTGCAGGGGGAATGACCCACATACACACTTGACCCTCCAGCTGGGACCAGGGAGGGGCTTCAGGAGGCAGAAGTGGAAGTGAGTCCTCCTGATGGGAGGCACAGGGAGGGGCTGGGACTTGCAGCAGGAGGAAAACTGAACGGGGGTGAAAGTAGGGAGTGGTGTGAAGCAGAGAGGACAACTGGGCTTCAGAGACAGCAAAGGCAGGGGCTTCCTAGGTGGAGAAGGATGGCCGTGTACATAGACAGAGGTTGTGGGGAGTGAGAAACAGTCCTGGAAGGAGAGAGCAGGTCAGGGAGGGGCTACAATGCCAGGCTAAGGGTTGGGCTTTATTTCACAGCAAATAAGCAGCAGAAGCTGCTCTGGGGGATGGGACATGAGCTTGAGGTTTCCCTTAGAGGGTCAAGGAGAGGAGAGAGACTGATGGGCAGAGTCTTGGCAGGTCCTTCTGCAGAGCAGACAACTCTTCCTCCCTGAGCTGAACTTCACATCCCTGCAGCTTCCACATCAGCCCTCATTCCACCTGCTGTGGGACAAGCTGACCTGACCTGATCTGTGGGGCAGGTGGCCTTTTATACACCTGCCCGTGCCCACCTGCTCCAAGTTCTGTCTGGCCTCTGGCACCGCAATTTCTCTGAGCATCCTTAGACAGTTCTAGAAATTAGTTCTAGCCTCTTATCCTGCTTGAGCTGCTTTGGATGTAGACATTCAACTCATCCCCCATCATTTGTGGCCAGAACAGAAAATAATATTCCAGATTTGATCTCATAGGAAAATATCCAATGACCATATGCAAAACCTGGTTACAAAACTGTATGCACTGTTTTTAGTACTGATCATATACTGTGGACCTTTAGGTTGTTTTCCTTCATCATTGTTAGTTATTACGAACGACATAGAGTTGAATTTCCTTGGAAGGTTATTCATTGACATGGCAATGGGGGGGATACAATGCAGGTGACTTCTTTTCTGTGCGATTTCCAAGTTTTTTTTCACTGAACATGGATGCCTTTTCAAAATTAAAAGACAAATTTTATGAAGGAATATGGCAATATCTGGAAGGAATTTTGAAGGACTTGGTCCCTGAGCAGATGTGGGAGACATGGAAGGGAAGGAGATGTGAGAACCGGCTGGTGAGGCTCCAGCTCAGCCAAGGTCGGGGGAGATGTCAGTGAGATGTCCTGACAAGACGATGCCACAGGACGAGGAAGGAGGGCGGTGAGGGGGCAGGAGGGGATCACCTTCCAGAAGGTGAGGGTGGGCACCGTGGACGTGGGTGGCGTCATTGAAGAGGACAGTGTGAGAGAGAAAAGAAATAAAGACAGAAATAAACCCAGGATGGCTCCAGCTGAGACGGAGAATTCCTGTTATGGTCAAGACCAGAGAACTTCAGGGCCTCCTGGAAGCCCAGGAGAGAGAAGGGTGAGGCCAGGGAAGAAAGCTCTGGGCCGGGGTTTGTGAGCCAAGTGATGACCTTCAGTGTGGGAGGAGTGGACAGAAGCCAGAAGCCAAGGGGAATGAAGCGGAGGGTGTGTGGGAGGCACAGGCAGGAACGGGCAGCAGGGCAGCTCCCTCTGTGTCATCTGCTGCATGGACACAGTGTGCACCTGCTACGGGCCAGACGGACGTTCCAGTTCTGTCATCAATCCTCTGAAAAGCCCTGCTAGGCAGGCATCAGCAGGCCCATTTTACAGATGATGAAACTAAGGACGTGGAGGCAACCTGTAAAGACTTCCTAAATATGGAAACAGATGGCTTTGCCAGGGGTAACCAGAGTAAAGGAATGTTCCACCCCAAATTTGGATCCTTTCTTGCTCTGGCCTTACAAGCAGTTCCAGGTCTGTCTCACAGAGTCACCCTGCCAGAAAGAGGGAGGAACCCAAAAGAGCCTGGGCTGTCAGGGCACTGATGGTGGGACCACGGGCTCTGGATCCTGGAGCGAGACATAGACCAGGGCACGACTTCCCAGTTCCCTCGGATGTGAACATTGCCCTCCTTGAGTCTCAGCTTCTTCATCTATAAAATGGCACAGCTGTAAGTCGAGGCCCCTCGCTGCACCCATGTAGTCACATATGTTTATTGTCTATGTGCTCATGCTTTGCTTCCTGAGACCCTGCTGGTTCTGAGGAACCGTCCCACCCATGGTCCAGCCATCCCAGAGGGCACAGACCAACTGTGTTCTTGATCTGGTTCCCACACCCTGGGCCACCATCCACCTGCCCTAATCATTCCACAGCCAGTTATCAGACAACCAGGGACACCCCTTTGCCCCAAAGCTCCCTATAATTACAGTAGCCAATAATAAGACTGTTGAAACTACCTGGCCTCTTCCAGGGGGAAATCACAGTAAAAGTCATTGACACCATCCCCCTTGTATTTCCCCTTGTGCCCCACTGCTCCTCAATGTGTGCCCCTCTTCCTGAGAACTGTGAATAACAAACTATCTTTTCAATGGCAATTGCCCCCACCATTCCTCAAATTTTCTATTAATTCACCGCATTTATAAACAATCCCTTCATTTGTTCATCCATTTCCCACCCTTTCTTTATAATACGCACTAGCCTGAGTGCTTCAGAAACAACCCATGTTATCCTCACAACAGCCCAACGAGGTAGGTACTTCCAACATCCCCATTTTACAGATGGAGTAACCGATGAACAGAAAGGTTACGTTCTTTGTCTACAGGCTCATTCATAGCTAGGAAGTGCTGAGCCAGGACTCAAATCCAGGCACTCTGACCCCAGTGTCCTTGCTCTTAATATTCTGCTCTATTACTCTCTGAGATCCAGATATATCTGCACTAATAATCAAGAAGAAATTAAGCTGAATTCTCCAAATGCCTTGTGTGTGAGGCTTGCCATTAGCCTGATGCCCTCCTGTCTGGGTGCGTGTAGTGCATCTGAGGACTCAGGTGTTTCTTGTCCTTTAAGTCTCAGCACTGGCTGGGGCTCATTGGGCTCTGCTGCCCCAAGTGCAAGTCCAAGTCTGGAAGTGTGAACCTCTGCAGAGCCAGCCCAGGACAAGGATTTCCAAAAGCACCTTCAATATTTGTACAAGGTGGCTGTCAAGTTCATGAGCAATTTGTTGCAAACAAACTTTTTTTTTTTTGAAGAGACAGTCTTTGCTTTGTTGCCCTCTGTAGAGTGCAATGGCGTCACAGCTCACAGCACCCTCCAGTTCTTGCGCTTCGGTCATTCTCTTGCCTCAGCCTCCTGAGTAGTGGGGACTACAGGCGCCCGCCACAATGCCTGGCTATTTTTTGTTGCAGTTTGGCCGGGGCCAGGTTTAAACCCACCAACCTCGGTCTATGGGGCCCGCCCTCTTGCACACAAACTTTACGGTCACCTTGTATTTCAGAAAGACTCACCCCAAGCCGTGGATGTGGTGAGAGTGGCCAGGAGCAGAGCACAGAGCCACATCGTGGAAGGGCAGCAGCTAGCAGAGTGTCAGAGGTCTTGATGCCACTCAGAGAGGCTGTGCCTTCCAGCCCAGAGCCTGACCCCAAAGCCCAGCGATCTTGCCAGGGATAAGAGAAAAGCTCTCTGCAGTTCCAAAGATCTCTCTGGGCATCTGTTAGAACCTTCAAGCCACGCCCACCCAGAGTTCAGAGTCTTTTATGTAACTAGTCCAGTCTAAACTCTCAGATTACAGAGAGCCACAAACTTGTCGAGCAACCCGTTACCAAATCCCTTTGTGGGACTCTAAACGTAGTGGCTGCAAGCTTCTCAAAGGCAGTCACAAGCAGGCAGAAACCCTTATGCAAGGGGAAACTTTGGTCTGAGGTCCTTAACACAGGCTCAGAAATATTCACAATAACAGCCCTACAACTGCTTAGCTGGGCAATTCAAGACACATTTCTTGGCTTCCCTGGGTTAGTGTTTCATAAAGTTTTGGGTTCTGAAAGTTAGAAGTGATTTTAAATCCCACCTAGTCCACTTTCTGATACCTACAGTATCTTTACAATGTTCCTGCCAACTGACCCAGCCTCCTGCACTCACCTTCAGGGTCAGGGAACTCACTGCCCCTCAAAGCAGAGATTTTTGGACAGAAGGTAAACATGAACTCCCTCTCCCCACAGGCCCTGGCTGTAAACATCCATCCATGTGTCCATCCAGCCTCAGGACATTTGCCAATGTTTCTGACACTTGGCTGGGTGTCATGGATACAAAGGTAAATTCAAAACTTGCTTCAACTCTTAAGGATTTCACCATTAGTAGACAAGTCAGATGTGGGGAGGAGGGGTCAATGCTTGTGAAACCACCAAATTAGGGGACACACAAAGTTTTGGGCACATCTGGGGAAGTGCCATTTGCAAACTGCTGGGGGACACAAGGAAGATGCTCAAAGTATCTCTAACAAGATCATTGAATGTCCAATACCAGAGAATTTGTTAAACACACCCTGGCACAGCTGGTGCAGGAGGTATTATGAAGTCACTGGAAGTAGTGATTGACAATGTCGATTTATTGACAAGGAAAGACAGTCACAATCAGATGTGAAAGGGCCAAAAATAGTTTCTAAAACTCTTGTCCCACCTATGCCACAGAGGGATGGTCCAGAGCTGTCGAAGGGTGGCCTTGGATCTCACAGCAGCTCAATGGCAAAGTCAGGACCAGAGGCGGAGCACTTGGACTCCAACCACAGAGTGGGAGACATGGATGGCAGCCCTTCCTCTTGCTTTAACCCCTCAGGGCTCTGACTGCTCTTTTCACAGGGCAGAACACCTTGACTTTGTGCACAGGTGCATTGTCAGTTCATTGGCCCAGGATGAGGGCAGGAAGGCAGAGGGTTAGGAAAGGCCAGAGGAGGAGGCAGGTACCCAGAAGGATGCATTCTCTTTCTTCATGTCATTTGGCAAGCCTGGTGAGACCGACCCTGACATCAGGAAGGATTGGGCAACCAGCAGCCCTAACGCACATGGCAACCCCAGAGACGTTTGTGGCTTCTTTTCCAAGGCTGTAGGTTATAGCTGAAAGGCAGCTTCTGGAGCCCCAAATGCACAAAAGAGCACTCACCAGCACTCAATCCAGCCAGGGAGCTTTGCTGTAGGGGTAGGGACTCTGTGACAGCATTAGACTCAGTCATGTCTGAGGTAAGGAGTTAGAGAGGAAGGAACCCTAGCCCAAGTCAACCTTTGTGAGTCTACAGAGGAAGGCTGGGGTTCCTTTCTCTCTTACTATTATCCAGGAAAAAGAAAAACAGGTAATAAAAAGCACCCCTCTCTCAGCCTACATGAGATAGGCTTCGCGGGCCTCCTCATTAGTCACTAAGGCTGTTTCCAGTCACTCAACACAAGGCACACACACCTGGTAACCATCCTGCCTTGTGCCCTGGCCTGCCGGCCTTGCAACCTGGGATACAATTCTGGCTCTTGGACTATGAAGATTGTATATCACTATGTTAGGAAACTATAAAATGTAAAGAGAAATTATCCTCCTGGTCCATTGTTTAATCACGTGCCCATCTGTGATACCAGCCAATTCTGCAAACACAGGCAGCCACTCCTAGACCTTGCCTGTGCCTGGCTGCACCCACTATAGCCCATACCTGCCTCTCAATGACCATGCAAATGTGATGGGCAAGGCTGGAATCTACGGACCATTGCATCAGATTTCAATTTTGAAAAAGTATATATGCTCTGTCACCTTAGCTGTTAGCAATACATCTCTTGTTTAAGCAGCAGCAGACTGGGGCTATTTCCTCTCCCTAAGTCCTCCCATGTAGAAGTAAGTGATGTGGAGAGTAAAACCCTGGCCTTACCTCCTAAAGAGTTGGGTAGGACTCAGGAGAGTAAGCACATCTGGAAGCTCCAAATGCTCCAAATGAACCCACAAACCTCTCCACCTCCCAAAATTTACTGAACAGATACATGGAGAGCACGTATTAGAACATGAATTGGGCATAGCAAGCCCATGCCCTATGGGGCTCGTCACTCAACTGGGCCTGGTCATCACAGCATTGATCAGGTGGCTAATCATGCTGCACCAGGAGACTGGGATCCACTGGGTGACAGTCGGGGATCCTTTCTACAAAGAGAGGGGATGAGAGATGACTCTGGGTGAGATGCTCCCTCATGCACCATTCATCATGTACCACATTGTGAAACGTCTTGCCAATTCTTGCCACTTGCCACTTCTCAAGGTCCATTCCTGAGGAGGTAGTCAGTAATCAGTCTAATTGCAGTGGTTCCCAGACATAAGTGCAGTCTCTAGAACCTCGTGGTGATGTCACATTTTTTGGCACATCAGCATGCCTACTGTACTACTATAATATTAGTAGTTTTCTTTAAATGGATTAACTCTTTTTACTTTAACGCACTCATTCAAAAAGGATATTTTATACCGTATCCAGGAGTGGAAGACCTGTAGAACTTGCCATGATATAAAGGTAAGGATGAAAAATGTGGCATTGTATTTTTCCAAATTAAAACAATGGCAAAAATACAAAGTAAAATAAGGAAATATAAGGAATAACGTTATCTGTTGTATAAAAGTGTATAACCCAAAAGAGGTCACTCGAAGAGACAGGTGAACTGCTGATGTTCAGCTAGTGATATAAAGGCAGTGGTAATTGTGACCTCCAGTTAGGTGATAAGGCATTGGCTTTGATAGGGTCTTTATCACTGCACCCCTTTCCTTGAGCTTCAGAGAACTTCTTTCTTTCAACATCATTGGGCAGAAATTGCCTTCAGTTGTGAGCTTCCAAGGCCCTTGATGCTGTGTAGTAATTAGGGGATCAGACTCTGGCGGTCAATTCAGTCTCAGGATTGACTGAATCAAAGGATCTGGGGAAAATTTTGGCCTGAAGGTGGGTCCCAGAAAGGAGAGTTGCACTCCCAAGGGACTAAAGTGGCCATCTTCACTGCACAAACAGTGGGCATTCAGGCCGTCTACCTTAGGGAGTCACTCTGGAATTGCTGAGTAAGATTAAATCAGTGAGGATTAAACCTGGCAGCAAATAGACCCCAAATCTCAATGGCTTAGTTTTGCTTTTGTCAAGAACTAGTGTTGTTGAGGTGAACACATGACTGCCCTCCAAAGGTCATTCAGGGATCAGACTAGGGTGTTGGCAATTTGTTTTTATAGAAGGCCACATAGAAAACAGTTAAGACTTTGCAGACCTGGCTCGGCGCCTGTGGCTTAACGGGCTAAGGCGCCAGCCACGTACACCTGAGCTGGCGGGTTCGAATCCAGCCCCCGGGCCCGCCAAACAACAATGACGGCTGCAACCAAAAAAATGGCCGGGCATTGTGGCGGGCGCCTGTAGTCCCAGCTACTTGGGAGGCGGAGGCAAGAGACTCGCTTGAGCCCAGGAATTGGAG
>CAUYON010143493.1:0-10834 GCA_963573935.1 Arctocebus calabarensis | reverse complement strand
GGCAGGTGTGCTATGCAAGGTCCCTTGCTGGAGGCCCTAGGAGCACAGAAGGAGGGAGACAGGCCTCTGGTGCCAAGGCTCTCAGAGGCAGCCCTCAGGGGCAGAGGTGCAGGGAGGGGCCCAGAGGAAGGGGAGGCCTCTGGCAAGAGGAAACCAGAGGGCCTAAAAGTGCCCACGGTTCTAGTGCTAGGCAGAAATTTCTTTCTTTTTTTTGAGGCAGATTCTTACCTTGTCAACCTTGGTAGAGTGCGGTGGCATCACAGCACTCAACCTCAAACTCTTGGGCTCAAATGGTTCTCTTGCCTCAGCCCCCTGAGTAGCTGGGAGTACAGGTGTCAGGTCCCTGCCCCAATGCCTGGCTATTTTTAGAGATGGTGTCTTAGCTCTTGCTCAGGCTGTTCTTGAACTCCTGAGCTCAAGCAATCCTCCTGACTTGGCTTCCCAGAGTGCTAGGATTACATGTGTGAGCCTCTGTGCTCAGTCAGAAACTTCATCAAGGGCTCTTTACTCGTTGTCACCCAGGGCTTCTGAGTTAGGGCTGCAGAAGCCCACTGGAGCCCCTAATGCCCCGCCACCTTGATGAGACTTATTTCCAGAGTTCTTGGAAGCTGAGAGCAGGTCGTGAGGTCAAGGATGCCACTGTGAATCAGGAAGGCTAATGGTTCTCAACCCTAGCTGCACAGCAAACACTTCTGAAGAATTATATATATATATTTTTTTCCCTGAGATAGGGTCTTGCTCTGTTGCTCAGCCTAGAATGTAGGGGCATGATCATAGCTCACTGAAACCTCAAACTCCTGGGCTCAAGTGTTTGAGTTTCTCTAGCGTCCCTAATATCTGGGACTATAAGTGCTCGCCACAATGCCTGGCTAATTTTTCTAGTTTTACTAGGGATGGATCTCACTCTTGCTCAGGCTGGCCTTGAACTCCTGTTCTCAAGCAATCCTCCTACTTCTTTCGCCTTTCCAGTACATAAGCCTCTCACTACATTTCTGCAAAGAGTAGATAACTGCAGATAACTATTTTCATTAGATTCTTATTTACTCTTCCTGGTATTGTTTTAAAATAGCATTGATCCAGCTGAAGAGGGAAAGGGGAATTTAGCTAAGGAAACTAGCTTAATCTCTCTTATGGTCTGGACTAAAAAATAATAGAACAAAAATGGAAAGTACAGGAGTAATGAGAAAATGAGAAACTTAGGAGGCAGAAGTCAGGGGACTGGGGGTGGTGGTGGTCTTCCAGGCTTGAATCTCAAACATTCAGATGATGCTAAAGACAGTTGCTTGTGTGCTAACCTTGGGAAAAGGGTAATACCTGAGGATGGAGCAGAGTGGCCTTCCCCTCAGTGGAGGGGGGCGATTTCACGAGCCCTGTCTTTAGGAATAGAAGCAAAGGTATGGCCAGGGATTATGATCAAGAACATTTAGTCAGGCTGTTAAGGAGGGAGGTGTTCAGGGACAAAGAAGGAGTGACAACTGACTGCAAGAGAAGAAGCAGCCTGGGTCCCCAAACAGTTGGCTTAGGATTCAGAAGCAGCATGGAGATGAAGACTGTGTAAAATGGCTCTCAGTGTTCTCTAAATGACACAAGGGAAATGGAAAATCTGGTGGGGTGTCCCTACCTATAAGGACTGCTGAGAATGAGCTAAGGTTGTGAACTCTCCCTGAATCCCATTGATCTCTGTTCAGCATGCAAAGATCGGAGCAGGCTCAGCTCAGAGAAAAATGATTTAATATTCGCTGAAGACCAAGTGAGGGTAGTGCTGTCTGATCACTATTTTACCTTCTTCTTCTCCAGTGAGGAAAATGGTTCTTCAGTGAGAAAGGGTAGAACAAACATTGCAAAGAGGAGATTGAAGTCAAGGGCAGGTGAGGAGGTAGTAAACCCAGTGGTGGCAGCTGTAATAAACTTGGGGCTCTGAGCTGGATGAATTATATTCTGTAGCCCAGGAGGGACTCGACATGTGATTTCAGAGCCACTGTCATTAATCTTTGATAAATTATGGAGGAGGGGATTTGTGCTCAGCGACAAGAGATGGGCACAGGAGCTCTCGATGTTCAAAAAGGGCAAAAGAGTGAACTCTGTGTCAGAGTTAGAGCCCAGGTCTGGGATATGGGCGCGGGCAAGAATACAGGCAGGACTGGGGGGAGATGTGGCACCTGTGGCAGAGTTGGTTTTAAGTCCCAGCCCTGGTCCTGGACTGGGGCAAGGCCTGGGCAGAAATTTGGAGGTTAGGTCCCTGCATTCAGAACCAAGGAGGTCTGGAAAGGGTCCAACTCAGAGGGAAGATGACACTCTGAGGGGCTTCTCACCATCCCTTCTCTAGTAACACCCTATTTGCCACTGGGGCCTCCTGCAGCCATATTTGCCTGTTTTAGGTAGGTTTCCCCAGGAGCAGACCCTGGGGCAAGATTCCCTGGAAAGTGTTAGCAAGTGTTCCCAGGGGCAATTGGCAGGAGTAGGGGAGGTGAACCAGGGAAAGGAAGGAAGTGAAGCAAAGTCCCACAGAGGGTAACTTGAGAAAGCGGAGACTTCTATTAATAGTGTAGGTTTCATGGCAGAGTCTCTTGATCACTGAGGAGGCTGGAGGATGTTTGCCCTTCGTATTGCTAGTCATGTTGATTAAGGGATGACTTAGGGGATGAGAATTCCCTGGTAGTGGGTGGAGAGGCAGCCTGAGAACAGAGACTCAGGTGCTGGCTGACTTGGGTGGACCAGGAGCTGGTCAAGGGCTCTGAGGGGACATGGGAAGGGTGCTGATAGCCTTCACACACTGTCTGACCCCACAGGCTGGGCCAAACTAGCTGTCTGGAGTAGGGCCTGAGATTTGCAAGATAGAATCTAGACTCAGTGGGGCAGTCGTGTGCTAGCATTTAGGCTTTAGAGACATTTGTCATACTGTCTGACTGCTTCGCACATTTTGAGCACGATTCTAATCCTCCTTGGAGTTCCAGACTTATGGGAACGTCTGCTCCAAGGCAGAATCCAAAGAACAAGGACTTTTAGATTCTTCTGTAGCTGGGACTAGTTAGGTGACCTAGGCCCCACCAGTCACAAGGGCCCATGCTAAGCTTGGATTTGGAAGCAAACACAGAGCTCTGGTGCTGGTGCGGTCACACTTCTCACTTTTGAGATACAATGTCAACTTCTAACGCCGAGGGAGCAACAGCAGAGTTGAGTTCCTCCTTTTGGGGAGAGATATTAAGAGTAAGAGGTCTGAGGACTGCTTTGGGTGGAGGCTCCTTGGAGTCCCCAGAGGCATTTTACCAAATCTCTGCCATCTCTGTGGACAGATTATAGAAATGTGGTTTAGTCACTGATTTAACTGTATCAAAATAAAAAGGTGACTAGTGCATTGATATTGGCTGGAAGGAGGTTCCTGCCACATGACCCGTCCCATTCAACACTGTCATCATAACTTGGATCAAGACATAGGAGGTGCGCTCCTTGACTATAACACAAAGCTGCAAACATGTTGGATCACAGAATTGGGTTTTTGTTATTTTTTGTTTTTTATTTTTATTTTTCCTTTTTTTAAATTGAAAAGTAAATTTATTTCAGGTTAATGTGAGGGTTCAAACAACCAGGTCAAAACATTTGATTTTGTTAGGTAGAGTCTCTTTGTGCCAAACACTCCCACCCTATCCCCATTCAGTGAGAGCACCCCATCCTCCTTCTCCTCTCCCTCCCTTGTTCCTGCTTTTGTTTTCTTTTTTATAGACCACTGTTGCCCAAGCTGGAGTGTGTGCAATGGTATGATGATAGCTCACTATAGTCCTAAACTCCTAGCAGCCTCAAATAATCCTCCTGCTTCAGCCTCTCAAGTAGATGGAATTCCAGTTACATGCCACTGTGCCCATATAATTTTAAATTATTATTTTTTGAGACAGAGTCTCACTTTGTCATCCTTGATAGAGTTCTGTGGTATCATAGCTCATAGCAACCTTAATCTCTTGGACTCAAGCGATCCTCTTGCCTTCATTTTTAGTAGAGATGGAGGTCTCGAACTCATGAGCTCAAGTGATCCACCTGCTGAAGCCTCTCACCATGTCCAGCATAATTTAAAATTTTTTTTTGTAGAGACAAGGCTTTGCTATGTTGCCCAGGCTGGTTAAACGATCCTTCTACCTTGGCCTCTCATTGAGATTACAGATGTGAACCACTGTATCTAGCCTAGAATCAGTTTTTAAGGTATCCTGTAAAACTAAGATGATTATTAAACCTAATAAAATACATTTCAGTTGTGTCTTGGGTTTAAAAAAAAAAGCAAGTGCATAAGGATAGGCTTGATAACAGAGTGGAGAGAAAACTTTGGAGGGAGAGATAGTGTTATTCTTTATATAGTATTCATAATCCACTTATTCCACAAAGGGTTTAGAGGGCTTATAAAAATACTTGAAATGAAAAAGAATTAAACCATAGTTGAGGGAATTGGGACAAAGTTAAAAGTAGAAAAATAGTAAAAATACAGTTAAGATGAAGTCCCAGACATGCATGTGGCCCAGTCCTATAGAAGTTACAGGAGGTGTCCTGAGTTCCCCCGTGGCCAAAGCAAAAGGGGAAACTTGATTTAATTTGAGAGGTGCATAGCAAATCACATAAAAGATAAAACATAAAAGATAAACAGATCATTTATCCAGGAGAAGTATTGCTTTTCTTTATAGTGAAACCTGAAAGAAAGCTCTCCTCTGGGTCCCTATAAAAAGGACACTTTGTGAGGCAGAGGATAAAGCCCTCAACAGGCAGGATATCAAAGCAAATTCAGTAAGAGCAATTCTATGGGGAGCCAGAAAAATGTTATCGAAGCACCAGTTCTGGATTTGGGTGGAATGTAGTGGATGTAACTCAACGTTTCTAAACTTTTCCTCATTATTGCCCCTCTATGGAAAAAATTCACTTCACTTCATTTCATTTTTCCTTATACTAGATAAGTACTATTTTAAACAATAATATAATATCAATAGTATAAATTTAGAAAGATATATACATATTAATAAACAAATATATATATATAAAATAAATAAAAATTAATAATATTTTGTTGCTAGGATTAAACTTTGGAAGGTCACATAACTTTGAAATATCTAAGTTTATTCATACACTCCTCTCCCCTCTAAGAGCCAATCCCCTTCCCTGTTGGGGTCCCTGTTGTCCTGGAGAATGTACATGCCAGAGGGATGGAGGATGGAAAGTGGCATCCCTCTTTGATAATAGTTGCTTAAGGTGCACACCCTCTAGAGTATTTCTCTGTCTGGCAGATTTTCCCTCCTGTTGTAATTGGTTTTTCAACCAATTTGACCCAGCTCTGTGCTGCCATTTCTCTTCCTCACCCCTTGATGTTGCTTCAGGTGGAGCCCACAGCTTGTTGGTGACTTTCTGTTATAATAACTAGTCTTATGTTATTCTCAGCTCACTTTCAGGCATTGAAAGACCCATCCCTGGCTGTATTAAAACTTCAACCTTATACCCAACTCAAGGCTCTGTCCTCCCCATCCTCAGTTCAAACCTGAGCCAGGGCCTGCTGTGTGGGAGGGGGATGAGTCTGCTTTTTTACCACCCTCCCCCAACACCTTGCCTCTACTGGGCTTCCATTATGGGAGGAAGTCTCCCCAGACTCCTGGTGTAAGGGACACATTCCACAGCAGCCATGTGGCACAGGTGAGAAGGTAGACCCCTTGTGCCCTCTCTGTCCCGGGACTGAGAGCAGCATCTCCCTCCTGCCTTCATGGGAAAAGGGAGAGATGGGGAAATATCTCAGCCTTTCCCAAGGGGCTGACAACTCTCTGCTCTTAGAAATGCCCCTATTTCAATGGACTCAAATCACCTAGTGTGCGTTTGGCGGAGGTGGGGATTGAATCACTTCCCTTTGAATTAATCCCGCAGGTATGCTCTGATCTTTTTGGAAACTTTTTTTTTTAATTGTCCTCCAATTTGGGGCTTTAGCTAAAATTCTGAGATTGCAGGAAAAGTCTCATTCAATATCTCATTAATTGTTCAAACTTCCTTTTTTGCTTGATGCCTTTCTGGAGATATGTGTGCCAAGGCTTGTCTAACCCTGGCTTAGTGCAGCCCCCTGCAGTGGTCTCAGGAACCAGATTTACAGCTACAGCCTGCTCCCTGGGTCAGTGATTGCTGGCTCTGACTTCCTCATCACTTCCTCTCTACTGTCACGCTCCCCTGGCTGCACTCCCCATTTAACTGTGCATATTACATCTGTTAGTAACAAAATAATATACCTAGAAGACCTCAGAGCCTTCCCTTCTCCATCCCTCTAAGGGGGTAGGTTTATTGGCCCAGGACTGTTCCCTCAACCTCCTGTGCAGACTGGAATGATGGATGAGGAGGAGAACCAGAAGTAACACATAGAATAGAAGGAAGAGAAAGGAGCTAAGGAAGTGCATGGTGAGGGCGAGAGGCAAAGGCTGGAGTTGGGGAAGGAAAGGAAAGAGAAGGCTTTGGAGGGGAGAGTAGCCCTGAAGAGTGAGATGAGGTGGGCTATAGGGGAAAGAGGCTTTGAGTTTGGGGAATCAACATTTTTTTCAATAAAGGTATGTTATTTCCCTTGGCTCTGAGAGTCAAGTTTTGTTTTTGGCTGGTGTTTTTCTTCTTTGTTTGGATTAATACTCTCTAAAGTTCTAAAGGTAGGAATAAGTAGGTCTAGTGTTCCCATTTTGTTTTTGTACTTTAGGGTTAAATTAGAGTTGGTAGGCCGCCTCTGATCTGCCATTTCTGAGCTGAATTTCACTGTTCTGCCTCCTCTGCTCCATGTACTGTCTGTGCTGCTTTCTAGGGTACTGACCACCCAGGGAGGCAGGGGGCCTCCTGTCCTGGTTTCCTGGAGTCATCCAGGCAACACATCTGACTTCTAAGAGGGCCGCTTGGAGCTTAATGGTCTTTCTTTTAAAGGTGAAACTATGGCTAGGCCACAAGAAAGTATGGGTGAGGACTACTTGGCCACCTTTTAGTCCCATGGAAGGTGTAATTCAGATAGTCTAACACATGTAACAACAGATGACCCCAGCAGTCTCTGACTTCCAACAGAGCTTCAGTTTTCACCTCTGCTCTGTGTCCATTGGGATCCAGCTGCAGCTCCTTTTCATGCTTTCTCTTCTTGGGAACAAAGGCTGTTGGATAAGGCACTATCTAGAACATTCCTGGTGACAGCTGGAGAAGGAAAAGCTAGAGAACCACATGCTAGCTCTTAAAACTTACATGCGAAAGTGATACACGGGTAAATTCTGGTCAGATTTCATGGGCCAACGCCAAGTCTTATGGTCCTAGTGGTACATGCCAGAGAGGAGGTATCTGTTTCTCCTTCAGGGAGGGGCACTGAATAGTTGGGAAAATAGTACAGTCTTTCTTGGGAGGCTACTGGTTCCGCCTAAAATGTTGACTGTCATCTGACAAACAAGATTGTCAGAAAAGATCTGAAGGAAGTTGCCATGTGGGGAATTGTAATTTTTTTCTCCTATAGATTATTTCATGCTTGTTGGAGCCATCATATTTTGAAATCCTTTTGCTATCCAACACATATCAGTAAGTGGGCACTGTTCAGTCACATGGCTCTCAGCCAAATCCCTCTATAACTCCCTGACTATGCCTCTGGGATGGCTTAATTTTCTCTCAGTTTCTATCTGCATGTTCTCCCCTCACCTCCACCTTTAAAAAAAATTTTTTTTGGCCCTCTTTGTTTTTTCTCTACTCTCCAACCCAGTTGATTTTGACATCTCTGTAGATCATTTAAAGCAGTGGTTCTCAACCTTCCTAATGCCGTGACCCTTTAATATGGTTCTTCATATTGTGGTGACCCCCAACCATAAAGCAATGAAAATAATTTTATAGTTGGGGGTCATCACAGCATGAGGAACTGTATTAAAGGGTCATGGCATTAGGAAGGTTGACAACCACTTTTTTAAACTTTTCAAACTTCTCCCTCAAGAGGTGGGTAATTTCCATCTGAGGGATTTTCCTCCTATTTGTGCAGTTAAGCAGTGGGGGCTTAGGAAGACTTTCTGTCTACAGGGCTCAGTTTCCACCACAGGCAAGAGATGGCATGCTTTTTTTCTCTTCATCATCAAAAAGAATTTTTTGAGATAGAGTTGCCTCCAACTCGTAGGCTCAAGAGTCGTTGAGACAGGAAGCGTGCACTACCACACCCAGCCTATTTTTAAAACATTTTTTTTTGTAGATATGGGATCTTGATATGTTTTTCCATAGGCTGGTCTTGTACTCCTGGCTTCAAGTCGTTCTCCTACCTCAGCCTCCCAAAGTGCTGGGATTATAGGTGTGAGCTGCTATGGCTGGCCATTAAAAAAATTTTAATACATTTTACTACATTGTCTAGACAGAAAAGAAGTTACTATGACTCATAGCTGTGATTCATAGTAATTTGATAGGCACTCTTACAAACTAAATACCGGGGACCCATTTGGTACTTTTTTCTTTGTTCCTTCCTATTACAAAACTCTGGATAATTCTCACCCTTGATTTATGCCTGATAGCATGAATGTCTGGCAGACTCAGGTCAGCACCCTTTGTTGTAGCGTGGAGGGTCTTCCACCAGTGGTGATCAGAAACTTCTCCTGGAAGGAGGCTTTTGTTTGCTTACAGGGATGTTTTTGGGCCACAGGCAGCCCATTCATGGGCCTGGAAGGGAGAGCTCATGAAAAAGGCAGCCTACTTCATATATATATTTATATTTGCCTCCTTATCAATTGGGACAGTTTGTTTTTCCCTCTGACTCACAGATCCAGCATTTTAGGACTGGACAGGGGCTTCCCTGCTGTTCTCTTCAAGTGACAAAAACAGAGTTTAGCTACCTAGAGTGCATCTTATTTCAGCATGAAGAATATTTATAATTGTTTTTTCCAATCAAACATTCTTTTATCCAGTTTATTTACCTTGCTTTGTTTTGAGGATGCCCATTCCCGACCCTGTTTTGTTTTATTTTGTTTTTCCTTTACTGGCCTTCACTGGGTCTTTTGTGAGCTAGTAATTTGCTCTCTGGTCTCTTAGCAACCGGGAACTTTTCCAGCTCACTGCTGAATCAGACCTTGAAGTTGCAAAGTTTACAACAGAACCTGCTAAACGATGGTATTTCTCCCAGAGCCAACAATGTTAAACTAATGTTTGAACAAGAAAATTAACCAGGGTTTCGGGACATGTACATTCACAAATACAACAGCTGCAGAGCGCATGCCTGGCTCTCCACAATGGTGCAATTCTCTTCTGCTCCCAGTCGCAGGTGTCTGAGTTCTCTCCAGTTCACCTTGTCCCCCTTACCATGAGCCCCGTACCCCATGCAGCACAAGGCCATTTCCATTTCCTGTCCTTGGGTTGATGGGAAGATGGAGCCTGCCTATATAGCAAGGAACTCTGCCTGCCTAGGAGACCAGGAAGGGGTTCTGAGTCTGCAGCTTGTTCGTAGGGGTCAGGGACGCAGCTGGCCCAGGGATTTGCACAGAACACAATTGTGCCCTGTAGAGCTCACAGTCTAGTGGAGAATAAACAAACCAGTTGCTCTCCAGTGAGACTGGCCTGCCATTCATCATGTAAACAAAGGTCTGTGGAGGAGAGAGGAGAACTTTGCCTGGGCACAGGGGTGGGGCCCCTGTGAGCTGACCGCACTGAGGCAGGCTGGGGGCTATGGGGGAATGAGGAGGAGGCAGAGGCTACCTCTCCACCCTGTCAGAAAATTAACCTGCCAGTTACAAACTTCTGGCATTGGTTGCTCAGGGGCAGGGAGCCCTAGATCCATTATTAGCCAGTGTGAGAGTTTACTAATTGTTTGGGCTATCTCTGGCTATGTAAAAAATCACCCCAAAACTTAGTGGCATGAAACAACCACTATTTCATTTGCTCTCAGATTCTGTGGGTCAGGAGTTAGAAAAGAGCACAGGGGTGGTTCTGCTTTGGTCCATGGGGTCTGAGCCCTCAGGAAGAGGACTTGAATGGGGGTGTCTCCAACTTGGGGCTGGCTGATCCCCTTCCAAGACAGTTTCTCTACTTGTATGTCTGGAAGCTGGATAGGCTCATCTGGGACAGTTGTCAAGAGTGCCTAATAAGGCTCGTGGAGTTCCCAGAATTGTTGGACTTCTTACATGAAGGCTCAGGGCTCTAGGAACAAATAAATATTTTCTGAGAGCCAGGTAGAAGCTGCATGGCCCTTACCCCAGCAGTTACATAATGTTACTTCCAAATACTCTGTTGGTGGAAGGATTAAAAGACCCATCCAAATAAAAAATAGGGGACATAGACCCACCCCTTGATGGAAGGAAGGTCAAAATATTGGCATGCATGCTTAAAAAAACCACACACGAAAAACAAAAATAGTAGTCTAGGGCCAGGCTGTGAATTCTAGCCTGACTGTGCCCCTCACTCTCTGTGTCACCTTGGGTTTGGTGCTTCTCCTCTCTGGGCCTTGACCTGTCCATCTATAAATGGAGGCATTTATCAGGGTAACCTACATTTCCTCCTGATGAGCTGTAACATAGCAAGTGTCTCATAATTACCTATTGATTAGGAGAGAGCTGAATTTTAACTATAGAAATGGATCTCCAGGCTTGGCGCCTGTGGCTCAGCGGGCTAAGGAACCAGTCACGTACACCTGAGCTGACAGGTTCAAATCCAGCCCAGGCCCACCAAACGACAATGACGGCTGCAACCAAAAAATGGCCAGGTGTTGTGGCGGGCACCTGTAGTCCCAGCTACTTGGGAGGTGGAGGCAAGAGACTTGTTTGAGCCCAAGAGTTGGAGGTTGCTGTAAGCTGTGATGCCTCAGCACTCTATCCATGGTGATAGCTTGAGGCTCTGTCTCAAAAAAAAAAAAATGAGT
>CAUYON010143491.1:0-12229 GCA_963573935.1 Arctocebus calabarensis | reverse complement strand
TTGTTAGAGTGCCGTGGTGTTGTAGCTCACAGCAACCTCAAACTCCTGGGCTCAAGAGATTCTCTGGCCTCAGCCTCTCAAGTGGCTGGAACTACAGGTGCCTGCCACAACACTCAGCTATTTTTAGATACGGTGTGTTTGTCAGGCTGGTCTCCAACCCCTGAGCTCAAGCAATCCACCCACCTCATCCTCCCCAAGTGCATCCTAGCACTAGCCCTAGGCATGAGCCACCACGCCCAACCATGACAGGCAAAATCTTCTTAGTGAAGACACAGAAGCAGACACAGTCCCCCAGACAAGCAGCTTTCACTCCAGCTCACGGCCCACCTCCTCATAACCCCTCCTCCACCCCTCTCTCCTACCATTCCGGGACCTGTGCTGTCAGTACTGTGACTTTTGGCATTTAAGCTCTGCAGTCTCATTTCTGTCTGCCCCATGAAGGCGGGTCTCAATTTCCCAAAAGATGTCAGGTCTCTGCTGTGGTAACACTGGGAAGCCTGGCCTGCTCCCACAACACATCTGACCTTGCCATGGACATATCATCACTGCCTGAGAATCTCTCATTGACCTGAATTAAATTGGTCACAACAGATTCTCTGTCACAAATGACCCAATGCAACAATGCTTTTCTCTGATTCCAGTGTACACAGTTGTCATTCTGACAAAGGAAAACTTTACTGCATGTTATTTTCACTACAATCTAGAAAGGCAAGAGCAGAGACCAACTTGACCCATTTACATTTCTTTTTCCACCACTAGGGGGGATCCCCACCCCCTTCTCTACTCTTTCTCCTCCCCCAGACATCTCAAAGAATCTAATCATCGTCTTTTGAAACCCCCTGTCACCTTCCACCCCCTCAACCAAATGCACATACCTCCTCAAATACTAAACCACACACCTCAGATTTTTAAAGTTCAAGAACTAACAAGAAGGAGTAATTGACTCACTTTTCCTTGATTCAAAGTGCTGTGGGTTTTCTAGAGCAGCCCTGACACCCCGAAGACCAAGGGGGTTCCTACTTCCCTACCAGATTGAACAATGGACTATAAATTCTACCACCCTAATGTGCCACCTTGAGCAAATAGATTCCTTCTCTGCTCTAGGCTTGGGATCCCTCAGCTACAAAGGGAGGGGCTTCTTCTGGGCTGTCTGAGGACCCCTCCGCATGCCCACTCTGTGACTCTCTGATTTCCTTCCCCTCCTAGACTCCCTGCACAGGACAGCCTGCTCCAAAACCAACCCCAGGCCCATTAAATCTCCGCTGGCCATCACAGCTCTTCCACTGCCAGTAGAAAGGTGGGAAGAGGATTTCTTTTTCTTCTCTTTGTTTTTATTAAGTTGCATGCTGAGAAAAGCTCTTGAAAACTGCTGGATTCACCCAAGATGGAAAGAAACTGCCCCTACCCCCCATGAAAGGACAGGCCTCAAGGGGCTCTCAGTTGTCCTGTGGAGGAAAAGCTACTCTAAAAACTTTGGTGGGTTTGATTTCAGAAGTTCATATGGATACTCAAGCTATTCACCATCTCAGTAAGTGGACAGTAAGTACATAAGGGATGGCCTCAGGAAAGCCACCCCAACTTTGATATTTGTAGATTCCTTCTCTGAATGGCACAAAGGGTATCAGGTTCCCACTGGCCTTTGCCTGGAGAAGTCACTTCCAAAGGAGAAGGAAATATTATCTAAACCACAATTGCCCTCTAAGGAGAGTGGCTCTTCATTCATAAGAAACACTTTGGATCTGCTGGGATCTGGGTGAGTTAGGACATGCACAATGGGCCCAGAGCCAAGTGTAGGAACAGAGACAGGGAAGAGTCGAAGGTGTCTACAAACTAATAAGAAAAACTGAAATTTGTGAGGAGAACCCAAAGAGCAGGGGATGAGAAGAAGGCAGAAGGATAAAGAGAAGCAAACTGGATAAAGCTGGGCTCAGTGTGGGGTGCGATGGCCAGTGAAAGCTGTCAGGGATGGGAGGTCGGAATTTGGATGTCTATTTTCAATACAGGCTTGTGTATTTTTGCAATCAGAACACTCCCATCTTCCTCTGAAATCTACTCTAAAACCTTCTCTACAAACGTCCATGAGTGAGTGGGGCTTGGAGTTGGTTTGTGCTGGTAAAACTCAAGGGAGAGGCTGAATTTCAGGTATGCATCCGTGAGTACAAGAACAACAGCAGGAGTCGAGCCACAAGATAAAAAAAGCAGGAGAAAATAACCCTCAGAGAACTGGAGAAACTGCCACGTGTTCACTGCATATTGCATTGGTGGTCTGAGCCCACTGTGGCAAGTATCAGTGGGGAAGAATACTCCATGTGCATTGAGTGTGAATGCACACATGCCCGGACACACACACACACCCACTGGAAAAACTCCAAAGAAAAGGCTTAGGGAGAATATAGGGCCCAGTCTGGCACAGACACAGGAGAAACCGGGCTGACAATGAGCTGGTTCTCCCTGGAATCTGAGCAGAGTCCTGGTTGCTGCCAGGGCCCTGAGAAGCCAGCACCAGGAGGGGAGGCAGTTGCTGGCTGCAGTGGGGTGTGGATGTGCAGGCCAAGTGCTCAGCACGGGGAGGGGAGCGGACCAGGAGCGGGTGATCAGATGAGGTATGAATTGCTCTTAATGGTTCAGGGCTTTTACATAGACTATTTGGAAATGTCTCAAAATCATGGTGCCTCAAAGATGGAAGCTGGCTTCCCCCTATAAATACAGCCCCTGTTAGAGCTGTTAAAGAGTGTGTGAATGTACATTAGGAAAAATCGAAACAAGAAAGGGAGCAGGGAAGGTTAGATGGTGGGAAAGAACCAAATTCCTGGAAACAATATAATCCCCAGGGTCGGGGAGTGGGTCTTAGCCATGGAAATAGACCCTTCCATAGATGGAAAAAGAAACTGAGGGAGTGAGGAAGGGTCAGCAAACCTCACACAGGCCCGCCTGGGCCCTAAATCTCCCCGTCTTCACATGTTCTGTGTCTTCAGTTTTGTTCATTTCTCCACTTGTTCACTGAACACCCGACAGGAGCCAGGCACGGGTCCTGATGCTCAGGATATGGACAGGAAACATACAGGCCAGGCCCTGCTCTCTCAGATTTAGACAGCAGACCCAGAGGAAAGTAGATGAAAAAATGCAACAATGTTAGATACTCCCAAGTACCCTACGTGTAAAATGAAGCAAAGAACCATGCTGGGGCATGACTTGGGGGAGGGACGGCCCTAGAGAGGGGCATCAAGAAAGGCGTCTCTGAGGAAGACTCCCTTGAACTGCCCTTGAACTGGGCAAGGAGGGGCAGAAGGTGCTGGAGGAAGGCAGCCTGAGCAGAGGCAGCAAATGCAAAGGCCCTGGGCCTGCAGAAGGAGGGTGTCTAGAAGCACAGGGTCAGGTCCTGCAGGTCCCTGCCATTCACAATGAGACCAGTTGACATGGGCGGCCATCTGGGCTCTGTCCTGGAGCCGAGTCTCTTTCCTGAGCCGGGGAGGCCATTTCTCCAGGAAGAGAACCGTGGAGCGAGTTTGGCACCCACGGAGGAGGCTCTGGGAGCTGACCTTACCCTGCCGAGCCACCAGGTGGCCCCGTGAGGAGCCTGCCACTCTGCTCCCTCCCGCCATCACTGCTGCTTTTCCTGTTCCAAGGTAGAAGCATTTTTTTTCCTCCCTGAACAAAAGCTCCTTTAGCAAACAGTTCTTTTCCTTTTTGTTCTTTAACAAAAGGAATCAATAACAACTAGGCCAACAGGCAGCCCAAGTCTAAGTCATCTTTTCCATCCTGATGGCTAAAAGAGGGAACTTGTATTAACCAGGGGGCTCCTCAGTGCTCTGCTTTTTTCAAAGCACCACAACTCAACCCTCCTGTTCAGCTAGACGGCCCTGGGAAAATAGAAATGCCAGCAGACAACAGGCATAGGCCCAAGTCCAACCCTCCAAGGAGCAGATTCCCTAGCAGCAATGACATCTAAGAACTTAAGAATCTTGGGGTGATGGTGTGTGAGAGAATATGGGAGATGGGAGAGTGAGAGAGGCTTCAGAATGAAAAGGCAAGGTGGCTCACTCCTGTAATCCTAGCACTCTGGGAGGCCAAGGTGGGAGGATCGCCTTGACCTCAGGAGTTCCAGACCAGCCTGAGCAAGAGCAAGACCCCATCTCTAAAAGGCATGGTGGGCGACTGTAGTTCCAGCTAGTGGGGGATGGCTGAGACAAGAGGATCATCTGAGCCCAGGAGTTTGAGGTTGTTGTGAGCTATGACTCCATGACACTCCACTACCCAGAGTGACAAAGTGAGACACTGTCTCAAAGAAAAAAAAAAAAGAAAGAAATTAAAAAAAAAAAAAGAAGAATAAAAAGGCAGACAGGAGTTTGGTATTTTCACATCATTGCTTGCAATTATATGTATTATTAAATAAAGGCAAGAATTGTTCCAGACTGCCTAACACACCCATGCCCTAGAAAGTGTTGTTTTATGTGGAAAAGGGGGACTTTGGCACACAGCTGGCATCAGGAAGCAGGGTCTGCAGGACTGGTCAGGGAGCCACATCAATGCTCGGTGTCATGGTGCCACGGGGCCCAGGGGCCTTTCAGGGCATGCTAAAGAGTTGAAAGGGAAAAAAGCAGCCCATCTTTACGGAGCTTGCAATCTAATGCTAGTCATGGGAATTCTTGCCCATTGAAATTCTTTTCCTCCTTTTTCATCTGTTGAAATGAACCTCTCCCTCCCTTGAGCTCCCCCAGTCCTTAGCACATATTAGTCATGTCTGGGCCTGTGTCTTCACCAGCTGGAGTGCTCCCTGAGGCCAGGCCTTCCTGTCACTCACACTTATGTCTCCCCCCTCCCACGGGGCACACCCACAGCGCCTGGCACCTGGCTGGCCCTTCTCAAGTGCTCACTGAACTAAATGTTGATGTGGTAACAGGAAGCACAGCCACAGAGCCCAGGGGAGGGTCTGTGACCTGAGTGAAAGGGCTGAGTTTAGTAGGGTCTGGAGAGCACTCTCCTTAGCCCAGGCAAGGCCCAGCACACAGTCCTGAATAATGGTGTTTGGTTATCTTGGTCTGTTTTTTCCACTAACGCAGTGGGATTTGAGAAGCTTAAAAACATACATATAAATTTTTAAGGTCCCTTTGCCTTCAAATCCCTCCCCTCTCCCTAACATTGTGCCTATTATCCTTTCATGAGTCAAATTAGTGGGCTAGGACAGTGAAGGGGCCTACCTTAGATATAAATCTCAGAGGACAACATATTTGGATATTATTACCCCCTTACTAAAAAAGTAGGAAAACAAAATTCAGAGAGACTAAGTAACCTGGCTAATGTCACACAGCTTATAAGTGGGTAAGTCAGGATTTAACCCCAGACCTGACTTCAAAATCATTCTACTGCCACCGCCTTAGGCAAACCCTGCCTGGGGGCACGGAAAGACAGCAGGGTTTCCCAAAGCAGCAACCTACAGCAAGATCATCTGTTCTCTTCAAAATGCAGAACCCAAGGTTTCACCTACTCAAATCAGAATTTTGGGGAGTGGGGATGATATTTTGATAAACTCCCCCAATTGATTCTTGCTGTCATGTTTGAGACCCATTGATCTTGGGGCAAGATTTAGAAGTCTCTGCCTCCAGGGCGGTACCTGTGGCTCAGTGAGTAGGGCGCTGGCCCCATATGTCAGAGGTGGCAGGTTCAAACCCAGCCCTAGCCAAAAACTGCAAAATAAATAAATAAATAAAAGTCTCTGCGTCTGGAAGTAGCTGATGGGGAACTCAAGTGGATCTTGACTCAAGAGTAAAAAGAACAAATTTTAGGAAGCCATGCTCTGGGTCAGAATGACACCATTCTCTGGACATCAAGACTAAGATGTGGGCCTGCTTTTGCACGGGTCTGTGCATCAAGAGTAATGCAGCAATCAGCAAAGCACATGGGTGCAGGCTGCCGTTTTACTCTTTTGTCAATATCTGTACTGGGACTCAGGGACCTTCTTATGATGAATGAATACGTATAGAGGGAGGTGTAGAAGAGAGAGAGCAATATTGTTCAATATACCTATAAAACAAGTATCTGTTTATTACGTTATGTGTAATGTGTGTGTTTAACACTATTGTTCTCAATGCTCCATTCTCCAACTCGCTGACACAGGAACACACACACACTTAAAGGACATACGTCGTGATTTAGTTCATTTTGACGACTCCCACTGGGACAAATTGAAGGTGAATATGCAACCCTGGAACGTGAAGCTGTGTGAGGACTTTTCTACCAGCCTGAGCACGAGAAGGCAGGAAGCGCCCGTATCAGTTGCCCTTAGTGGTGAGGAGGAGGAGAGGCCTGCTATGCTAGTCCATCATCTCGGGCAAGGTCACTGGCCTCATTCCTCCAATAACGTCTAGGAGGTGAAGCATAACAGCAAGGTCCTCTGGAGACAGCCCGCAAACTGGATGGCAGGGAAGTTCATCTCTGCCCTGCTCTCTTGGTAGCACATGGCGTTTGAGCAAGATTGGCACCCTGAAGAGGTTCATATGGTGAGTTTAGAGCCACCACTGGCTTAGTCTTGCTGGGACATTGCTCTGATCACCCCAGCAGGCTTGGCCCCCTTAAGTGGCCCCCAATTGCTATATATTCAGTCAAAACCCACTGGTCTGGACTCCAGACAGTTCTCAGCTTTCTCTGGAAAACCTCCCAGGACTCCCTCATACCAAGCAGCATTCCTCATGACTCTGAACACCCAGCCCTTTGCACCCTGATAATCACTTAACTGGAATTGAACTAAATATTGGTTTAGACGGGGAGAAGGTGATGGGTCAATTCACACCTAACGGATACAATACACACTGTCTGGGTTATGGGCCCACTTATAACTTTTACTCAAACGGTACAAAAGCAATTTATGAAACAAAAATGTTTGTACCTCTATAATAATCTTAAAATAATCTAACTAATGGCAGTTTAGGCTGTTTTTACTTGGGCCATTATGAATGATGCTGCTTCTGGAAACACGTTTTCAATTCTTTTGGGTACATATTTAGGATTAGAATTGTTGGGTCATACGGTAACTCTATATTTAACTATTTAAAAAAAAACAAAAAACTATTTTCCAAAGTGGCTATACCATTTTACAGTCCACCTGCAATGTCTGAGGAGTCTAGGATTCTCATCTCTCTGACATGTTATTATCTGATGACAATGATGAGAACAGTGATGATAGTGATTGCCGTTCTTGGGAGTGTGGAGTATCACATTGTGGTTTTGATTTGCATTTCCTTGATGGATTGAGCACCTTTTCAAGTGCTTATTGGTCTTTTGTATATTTTATTTGGAGAAATATTTGTTCAAATCCTTGCTTACTTTTAATTGGGTTATTTGTCTTTTTATTGTTGAGTTGCAAGAGTTCTTTACATATTCTGGATACTAGACCCTTATCAGATACAAGATTTACAAATATTTTCTATCATTCTCTGGGTTATCCTTTCAGTTTCTTGATCATGTCCCTGAAACACAAAAGTTGAAGGTTGATGAGTCTAGTTTAGTCACTGGTTGCTTGTGCCATAACTAAGAAATCATTGCCCAAGCTAAGATCACAAAGATTTACATCTTTGAGGATGTTTTCTTCTAAGAGTTTTATAGTTTTAGCTACTACATTTAGGTCTTTGACCAATTTTGAGTTAAGTTTTGTATTTTGTGTGAGGCAGAGGGTCCAGATTCACTCTTTTGAATGTGGATATCCAATTATATGAGCACACTTATTGAAAAGATCATTCTTTCCCATTGAGTTACCTAGTCAAGAAAAAAAATTTTTAAACCAGGCACAGTGGCTAGCACTCTAGGAGGCCAAGGGGAGTGGAGCTCAGGAGTTCAAAACCGGCCTAAGCAAGAGTGAAACCCCTTTCTACTCTACTAAAAATAGGAAAACTACCTGGGCATTATAGCAGATGCCTGTAGTCTCAGCTACTCGGGAGGCTTGAGGCAGGAGGATTGCTTGAGCCCAGGAGTTTGAGGTTGCTATGAGCTATGATGACACCATGGCACTCAAGCCAGGGCAACAGAGTGAAACTCTCGATAAATAAATAAATAAATAAAATTCTAAGATAACCTTAAACTGATCCAACAATCTGGCTGTGGTGAAGACAATCACCACAGTCTGAGGTATGACAGTCAGGAATGCAGAGATTGGACAGAGTATCTTATTGAGTACCTACTATGTGAAAATTCTATGAGCACCATCTCTGCCCACCACCTTTTATACATACCAATAGTGTTTAACCTTATTTAGAGTAAATAATCCTACTAAGATTATGGACTTCTTAATACACATAATATTCTGCTTAAAACATTAAAAAGTTCATAGATGCCTCTCAAACAAGAATCCTCCACACAGGCCCTAGATTAGGAATCCCTGCTCCACCCTCCTTCCTGCAGAGTTCCTCCACTCCCAGGGCTGTAAGAACACCCCTCACTGTGGCCGACTCACTTTGTGTCTTATTTGTGTATAGTCCGATCCCACCCTTCGAACTCCACATTGCCACCTGAGTTCTTGACGTGGGTCCCTATTCCCCAGGTGCCTTCGACTTGTCATACTCCTCCCGCCCCCCGGCTAATAACCCCAACTTCCCTTTTTTGTGTCACGGCACTGTTCTTCCCATCACCCAGCCTCAAATCTCAAAGTCATCTGCACTTCTTCTTCCTCTCACTGCCCCTCCCCCAACATCTAATGAGCGCCCAGGTTTATATAATAGTTCCTTTACCCTGCCCACCTGCCACTACCCTGCCTGGGTCTAAGCTCTCACTCTGAGGCCTGAGCTGATGCAATACGTATTTCTGGCCCTGCTTGTTTCTTCCCTTTGGGTTCTTCACTTTCTAATTTATTACAGCACCAGATTTACCAGATGAAAGAACAGTTCTGAGCATTTCACTTTCTGGCTCAAAAAAATCTCAGTGGCTTGTCGTGGTCCTCCAAATTTAGTACAAACCCAACTGGTCAGGAATCCAAGAACTTCCATCTCTGACTCCAACCAGCCATCTGGTCTCATCTCCTACCTCTCTGCAGACTCTCTGTGCTCCCACCAGTCGTGTCACCACTGACATTCTCTGTCTTTCTCGTCCCTTCCCTCACTTCCCAGCCACCATCCTTGGCAGGTTAACCCTGCTGTGCCTTCAAGCCTCGCCCAATGTGATCCCGTCTCTGATTGCACAGCTGGGGCGGGGGTAACCAGCTCATCTCTCATAGTAACAGACGTATTTTTATGTGAACTTTACTGTTACGTGTATTATACCCTTTACATTCCTTTTAGCACACAGCATAGTGTCTTAAACAAAATGCTTCTGTCATGAATATTGGTCACATTCAGCAGTGATTCGCATATAGGAATGTGAATCAGAATCACTTGGGGACCTTTTTAAAAAATTCCCTACTTGGGACCCAAGACCTCAATATGTTGAAAAGTTTCCACTGGTGATTCTGGTGTGCATCACTAATGAAGACCTGCTTTTCAAATTAACAAATGATGCTTAAAATATACCTCAGTCATGTTGTGTGCGTTATCTCATTTAATCCTCATCGAGACTCTTTGAGGGGGGTAATATTATTTTCCCATTCTTTGGATGAGGAAATTCAGGCTTAACATGACTAAAGTCGGCCATTTATAATCAACTAAATGAAATAAAGGCCCATGAAGGTCACTTATGGTCTATTTGAGAAAAATTAATAATAATTTTCCAGAAAAATCTATGTCTAGATTTAGAGTAAATAATCCTACTAAGATTAGGACTTCTAATCTTAGACTTCTAATAATCCTACTAAGATTAGGATTTTTTAGCTGGTTTTGCCTGTTCTTCGCTTTGTGATGTTGGAAAAATGACTTGCCTTCTCTGAGCTTCTGTTTTCTACAGAATGAGCACAACATGATACCTACTATTGTCATAAAGCAGTAGGGAAGGAGTCAATGAGTTAACAACATGTAAAGGACTAAGTGCCTGCACATGGCAAATGCTCAGTAGGTGACCTATAACTCAATATAATTATTTTTAATTCAAAAATAGGTGTTAACCCAAAGTATTCCTACATAGTTCCAGTCAATGATGACAGGCTAAGGGGCACAATGGCAGATAAGACTGACCGTCTTCAAGGCAAAATTAATAAATAGATTTTTACAGAGGGACTTCTAGGTATCAAGCACTGGGTAGAGAGGAAAATAAAGACAGGCCCCTTGTCCTCAGGTAGCTTACAAATTTTGCTACTGAGACCAAGACCACTGTACCCATGGGGAATTGGCCCATTGGTCTGGAGGCCTGTGGGTTCTTGGGGAGATTCCTGACTCAGGATTTTCTGCCTCTGAGCTTAGGAGAGGCCTGTTTCCACACCATAATATTCCTGTCCCAGACAGCAAAGACAAGACAGAGAGGAACATGGAGTGATTCTGGGGTCTGATCGCTTCTACCACTGCCTGGAATCACACAGTTCACAAACTTCCCTTTGACATTAACCAAACATGGTCTAGTTCTGCTTTCTCTCCTTCCTAAATGTAGTGTGGGGTGGGAGGAAGGGGGTGATCGTAAATGATTGTAATGTGTTCTTTTGCAGTAAAAATACAGACGTATGAAATATTTCAGCTCTTGCGGCCTGCACTGGACTGCAAGTGCTGTTTAAATTTTTGAATTTGCATACCTTTTTTGGATTTGCTGTACTCTTTCACATACGCAAGGTAGGAACTATGGCTATTCTGAAACTGAGCTTCAGAGTTTTTGTAATTTACCTAAGTCCACACAGCTAATGAACCACTTTAACATAGAACTTCCAGAAGGCTCTTTAAAAGGGAACAGACAATGTGGTGTGGGTGGGAAAAGGGACATCTTTTGACTCCTCTCTTAATCCCACTTCTTGCCTGGAATTCAGACATTCTGGCTGGCGTGCGAGCACCCATGCTTCGTCTTTAAACGTGGAAGCAAAGTAAAAAGGGTAGCTAAGCAGAAAAAATGACACCTAGGCCACTGATGTCTTCTTGAGACCCCAGACTAGTGCTGAGCAGCCTACATTTGGCTATTTTTTTAATATGCTAAAGATACTATACAGTGGGGCTTCTGTTTCTAGTAACTATGCACACATTTTAGCTGCTATACAGGATTATCTACAACTGCATAAAACTCTTAACTAATCACCAACAAGGGCATGTTTAGAAATGTTGTCACATCATTATAACTGTGTTTGGGAGTCGTTCTTTCTCAATTCCTCAGAGGGACCTATACCATCCTCTCCCACATGAACCATTAAAATAACTATTAAAAAAATAGATGCACGTATGCTATGATTAAAATCACGAAACAATATCTGTATAGGACGAAAGACCCTAAAATCTAAACTGCAAAAATAAAATAGAAGAGAAATTTAAGATGGCAGAATCATGGTTGACTTTTTAATATAATTTTCCAAATCATCTTTAATATTGCTGCCTCATCCTTTGATTTAAAGCATTCAAGAATTTTGTTTTTAATGCTGGGTTCTTTAAATCATCTGCTTTGCTATTGAGTTGCATATTTGTTTTTGCCGGGGAGGCACAGAGCTCCCAGCACTGAGCATTTGATATTCTCTCCCCCAGTGATTAGTATTTGAGTAATGGGAGGAATAATCCATATTCACATTCTTAAAATAAAATTAGGGGAGGAAAGGCATCTTCTTGGATTTAATGGATTCCTAAGGTTGTCTGAAGAGGGTCGAGGTGAGCAGAGGGGGGCAAGGATGGGAGTCTTTAGACCTATAGTACCGAGGTGGTGTGATCACCCCCTAGGAGAGGCCTCCCAGACCACAGTTCTCCTGCTGCTCCCAATAGCATGTGGGAAATGGGTTGTTGTTGTTGTTTTTAATTATTACATATACATGTGTTAATTAGGTTTCCACTTTTTGTCTTCACAGAATTTAAAAGGCTTAAAATTTAATAACAATAACAATGTTTAAGATAAGGACTGGAAACAAAAACCACATGAAGAATGAACAAAGATAAATACATTCAGAAAAGAAAACAGATGATTACTGCATCAAAATATTAGGCAATATTAATAATAATAATGCCAAGAAAGTAACGTTCACATTGTCAAATAAGAGTATGTCTATTATAGAATGCTTTGACTCTGAGGCTCAGTATGAAGTCATCAGTTAACTCTTTATTTTTTTTCCAAAGTCTCAAAAAATAGACAATATTATATAAATAAAAGTAAAAGAGAGTTTCAAAAAACAGATTATGCCAAATCTTATAGACAATAGAAA